>OVBE01005383.1:0-21844 GCA_900406425.1 Iberis pinnata | reverse complement strand
TGATCTTGGCTCCAACTGCAAGAATTTGTCCCTGAACTCTGACTTCGATCCATGTTCCCACTATCTCTTCTCTCAAGTTTCTGATTTTGAAAAAACCTAAAGGAACGATAATGGGGAAGAGAATTGGAGAAGAAGAACTAATAACTTGGGTTAAGGGCATAAGAGGTATTATAAAATTAATTAACCCTGGTTTAGTTCTAAGTTACTTTAGTTGAACGACGTTTAACGTCTTTTAAAGCATCTCGAGTAAACTTTCAATTTTAAAAAGTTTGTGTATTAATAAGAAAACCAAAATTAGATCATGTATACAAATGGTAACTCTAAAAGATCGTGTATTAAAGAGACAAAGATAAATAAGTTTGTGTATTTTTAAGGGTTTTTCCCTTAAAGGAAAAAAAATAACAGTGCAAACAACGCACCATTTTCATTTTTGGCTTATGCACAGCTTGTCGGCATGCGTGCAAATCCTCACTCTCTCTCTCAGATCAGTGAGCAGCACACACATCACTTCTCTTTCTTTCCTTCTCGATTTATAAGATTTAATTTTCTTCAAGTGTTCCTCAGAGTCTTGAAATATTTTCAGCTTAAACTGAACCAAGTGATCTTCTGTGTTTCTTCGTCTTCTTGTCCATCACTGTTCTGAATATTCCTCTTTTCTAAATTTTATGTTAAATTTGAATTCTGTATGACACTGTGTCCTCAATCCTGATTATGCATCTCTTCTTTCAGAGAATTTACGTCACTTTCTCGGAAAAATTTATGTCTTCTCTTTTCCCATAAAATACAATTCTGTAATTGGGGTTTTGGGTACTATTGCAAAGAATCTTCTTTCTCTATGTTTTTAAAACTTTTCCCCCTAATCTTAGCTTTCTTTTTCAGCTCCAAATTCTCGTTTCCACATGTCGTTGGTCTTTTGTTGCAAGCCACGACAATAGAATCTCCTTTGTCTGCAGAAAAAAACAAAAGAATTGCAATACGTTTCTATTAAGAAACGACGGATTTTCCGAAGAAAAGAAAGAAGTAGCAACTCGAAACTGAAAGTTTAAGACTTTGGAGTTTTCTGGTGGAGAAAAATGGAGATGGCAGTGGCTAATCACCGAGAGAGAAACAGTGATTTCATGAATAGACATTTAGACAGTAGCGGTAAGTATGTTAGGTACACGGCGGAGCAAGTAGAAGCACTCGAGCGTGTCTACGCAGAGTGTCCTAAGCCTAGCTCAGTCCGGCGACAACAATTGATCCGTGAATGTTCCATTTTAGCCCATATCGAGCCTAAGCAGATCAAAGTTTGGTTCCAGAACCGGAGGTATAGATTAGAAGTAGGATTGTATGAATTTAGAATCTGTGTTGATTGTTTTTGCGGTTTAGGTGTCGAGATAAGCAGAGGAAAGAGTCTTCCAGGCTCCAGAGTGTAAATCGGAAGCTTTCGGCTATGAATAAACTGTTGATGGAGGAGAATGATAGACTTCAAAAGCAAGTTTCTGAGCTTGTCTCTGAAAATGGATTTATGAAGCAGCACCTAACAACGGTTGTCATTGATGCAAGCTGTGACTCTCTAGTGACAGCTCCTCAGCATTCACTTAGGGATGTAAATAGTCCTGCTGGGTAAAGTTTCATTTCGGTTTTGTAGTGACATTTCAAATCTTTTCTCTTGATCTAATGAGACTTGGTTTTATTCTTTAGATTGCTCTCAATTGCAGAGGAGACCTTAGCAGAGTTCCTATCCAAGGCTACAGGAACTGCTGTTGATTGGGTTCAGATGCCCGGGATGAAGGTTGTACACATTACTTATGCATTCTGTTCTGTTCTGTTCAATCTTTGGTAATATGTGTATATTGGATGTGAAATTTGATGTTGTGTGTTTTAGCCTGGTCCGGATTCGGTTGGCATCTTTGCTATTTCGCAAAGATGCAGTGGAGTGGCAGCTCGAGCTTGTGGTCTTGTTAGTTTAGAACCTATGAAGGTAAAAAGGGCCTCTCTTTTCGACTCATTTCAGAATATTTGATTTACAACCATTTCTGCATTATTTTTGTTATTGCAGATTGCAGAGATCCTCAAAGATCGGCCATCTTGGTTCCGTGACTGTAGGAGCCTTGAAGTGTTCACTGTGTTCCCGGCCAGTAATGGTGGCACAATTGAGCTTGTATATATGCAAGTAAGTCTTTTCCTCTTGTGGTTTAGTTTTCTACCGATAACAATTGAAGATGAAGAAATCAAATTTAGATGTAATTTCGTTCAGACGTATGCACCAACGACTCTGGCTCCTGCCCGTGATTTCTGGACCCTGAGATACACAACAAGCCTCGATAATGGTAGTTTTGTGGTATGTAAATCTTATAATGTCTATCTAGCGTCTGTAGAAAAGAACTGTCAGATTAGTTCTTTATGTTTGTATATATCTTTCGGATGATTGATGTTTTCTGTGCGTCTTAAAAAGGTTTGCGAAAGGTCACTTTCTGGCACAGGAATTGGTCCTAGCACTGCTTCGGCTTCTCAATTTGTGAGAGCTGAAATGTTTTCTAGTGGGTATTTAATAAGACCTTGTGATGGTGGTGGTTCAATGATTCACATTGTCGATCACCTTAATCTTGAGGTAATTACATATTGGCAACATTTTTTGTTTCCTCTGTTAAATTTCTAAAAGATGTATGTTCTTGCATTGTAGGCTTGGAGTGTTCCCGATGTAATTCGACCCCTATATGAGTCATCCAAAGTTGTCGCACAAAAAATGACCATTTCCGTGAGTGTCAAATAAAATAATATTGAGATTTGATCCATTCATATGCATATCTAATTGTAAGGATGGTGGATTCATGTTTTAGGCATTGCGATATATAAGGCAATTAGCACAGGAGTCTAGTGGTGAATTAGTGTATGGATTTGGAAGGCAGCCCGCTGTTCTTAGAACCTTTAGCCAAAGATTAAGCAGGTAATCAGATCTATTTTCTTTGCTCTCTGTTTGCTGATAAATTTATTATTCAGGTCTTGGTTTTTGTTGCAGGGGTTTTAATGATGCAGTTAATGGATTTGGTGACGACGGGTGGTCTACAATGCATTGTGATAGTGCAGACGACATTACCGTTGCTATTAACTCTACGAAGCATTTGAATAATATTTCATTGCTTGGAGGCGTGCTTTGTGCCAAGGCTTCAATGCTTCTTGAAGTAAGTTATTGTTCCCAATTTTGGTACTTTGTATTCTTTGATCCTTTTAGTGGCTGAAATGTGTTCTTTACTGTCGTACATAGAATGTACCTCCTGCGATTTTGATTCGGTTTCTTAGAGAGCATCGTTCGGAGTGGGCTGATTTCAATGTGGATGCATATTCTGCTGCAACGCTCAAAGCTGGTAACTTTGCTTATCCGGGAATGAGGCCTACAAGATTCACCGGGAGTCAGATCATAACGCCACTAGGACATGCTATTGAACACGAAGAAGTAGGACTTCAAAGTCTCAACCGATGAGCAAAACATCGTTATCGTTTTGTGTTCTATCTTTTGATGTATATGGTGATTTGGTTCTTTAGATGCTTGAAGTTGTTAGACTAGAAGGTCATTCTCTTGCACAAGAAGATGCATTTATGTCCCACGATGTCCATCTTCTTCAGGTATATCATTTCTAACCCAATGGATCTTAAAATCTCTCCCACTTAATTGTCCGTAATGATGAAATTGCAGATTTGTACCGGGATTGATGAGAATGCTGTTGAAGCTTGTTCTGAGCTGATGTATGCTCCGATCAATGAAATGTTCCCAGATGATGCTCCACTTGTTCCTTCTGGATTCCGAGTCATACCTGTTGATGCTAAAATGGTTATTGTCTTTGTTCCTCTTATCTTAGAGATGGTTTGTTTCAAGGCTTACTTTTTTAAGCTCATACAGGGAAATGGTGAAGATATGTTAACTGTCAACCACCGTACATTAGACTTAACTTCAAGCCTTGAAGTTGGTCCATCACCAGAGAATACTTCTTGTAGCTCAAGGTGTATCCTCACTATTGCATTCCAATTCCCATTTGAAAACAATTTGCAAGAGAATGTTGCTGGTATGGCTTGTCAGTATGTGCGGAGTGTGATATCATCGGTCCGACGTGTTGCAATGGCAGTCTCACCGTCTGGGATGAACCCCAGTTTGGGCTTCAAATTGTCCTCGGGATGTGCTGAAGCTGTAACTCTTGCTCAATGGATCTCCCAAAGTTATACGTGGGTTTGAATGTTTACTGATGGTTCTTTCTTATATCAATGATGTCTTACGTTTGTACTTGTTTTTCCAGTCACCATTCAGGCTCGGAGTTGCTGACTGTTGACTCGTGTGGAAGCAACGAGTCGGTATTGAAAAGTCTATGGGATCACCAAGATGCCATATTGTGCTGCTCTTTAAAGGCGTGTGTCCTAAACCAAAGCCGACCGGTTATACTGTTTTTGACATTGAACTCTTACTCTCCTCAATTTAATAAGGTGTAGTTATGTTGCAGCCACAACCAGTGTTTATGTTTGCAAACCAGGCGGGTCTAGACATGCTAGAGACAACACTTGTAGCCTTACAAGACATCACACTTGAAAAGATCTTCGATGAATCGGGTCGAAAGGCTCTATGCTCTGACTTTGCCAAGCTAATGCAACAGGTGAAAAACGATACATAAAATGTATATTTGGTCAGGAGATAAGGTTTGGGTTCTTTTGTCTCTATAGGGAATGGCGTGGTTGACTTCAGGAATATGCGTATCGACGATGGGGAGACATGTGACATATGAAGAAGCTGTAGCTTGGAAAGTGTTTGATGCATCTGATGACAACACTAATAATTTGCATTGTCTTGCTTTTTCGTTTGTAAACTGGTCTTTTGTGTAATGTTTATAGGTGTGCCAGTTTTGATCATTGTTACTTGCTTTTCCATAATCCCACTAGTGAGAGGATCGGACCACACAAGTGGTTGGTGACCTTTTATTTTTGGTGTTTAAGGAATTGGCACAAAAGCAATCAACTCAAGTCAAGAATTGATAAATACGTGTTTTCAACTAACGTTTGAGTAACTTTTTTTCTTTTACATTCAAAATTACCAAGTTGACTCAACGGACATCAACAGCTTCGTCAAGTGGATCAGAGGAAATTCTATAATTCATGTTTACATATAACGAGATTAATTTGGAAATTTTAGGTAGCAAAAGTGTATAAATTTAAAATATTTGTGGGGAACAATTCTCCACGATCACAATCCACAATTCACAAGCATATACCCACCAAACACATTAAGCACCAATATATATACCTATATAAGCACCAATTCCACAATTGCTACATTTCTTCTATTCTTTTTTTTCCCAACCCACCAAAAGCTACTCTTACTACTTATACCCCCAAAACTGAGAAATTAAACTTAAACTACCCTCCCATTTCAAAATCAAATCATGCTAAGAGAAAGAAAAACACAAAACGAAGAAAATTTGCAAATTTCACAATGTTAAATCCCCATTTCAACTTCCAACAATCACCTAGGTCTTGGCCTCGCCGGAAAAGTGAGAGCTGGCCGGAGTTTCCTCTGCCCCGATGGATTCGAATTCGTACTAGATCTAGAGATAGGAGCTTCAAAAGTCATAGTTTGAGAGAGATTCACCATATCCACCATTGATTGCGTCTGGTAACTAATTGTGGTATCGCTCATGTCACCTCTCGCTGTTGCTCGCTGCCACGAATGCGAGCTCAGTCCGGCGAGAACATAAGCCCTACCGGAAGTCTCGTACACTTGGTGGCTCGCCATTCTCTCTTGCGTCTCCTTCAGCTCTGCGCACAGTGAGACACACAATGTATCTCCTGCTCGACCCGAGACAGACTCTGTCAGTATCCCATGGCAAGTCTCTAGAACCGACACAGCGCTAGTCAATTGACCGCGCTCGGCTAAAACCCTAGCTTCTGAGATAGCTTCTGCCGCACGTAATCTGATTCTCTCTCTATCAACTTCGATCGACACCAAAGGTCTTCTTTTCGACATCAAGACCGGCCTGAGAATCTTTACTTCACTGGAATCGTTTAAATTAACAGTCTCTTTTGTCACCGGATCTCTGTAAACGCAACGAACTTTGAGTAACGACATCTGGTCTATAGCTCCCTCAATGACAGGGATATCAAGATGAACCAAGAAATTCCTCTCTTCCTCTGCGTAAAGATCACCAACTGCGATAGATCCAGTTCTCGAATTGGCGCTGTTTTCAAAACCATAGCTTCCAGCTTTAACCGATTCAATCCGCAACGTGGGATAAACACACTCGATTTTAACACATAACTCTTGAACCACGACGCTAAGAAGACCTCCAATGCATTGAGCAAATGCATCTTGAATAACCGTTTCGGACTCTATGAAAGAAAATGTACCTCCAGAGTTTTCAGAAATAGAATGCATCAAAGAAGCATCATGGTCAGCTCCAAACCCGAAAGCGTGAACCGGAATTCGGTTTCCGTTAATCTCTTTCGGAAGAAGGGTTTTGTAACTAGACCCTTTGGAACTTGTACTAGTGGGACTAGTCATGGTGTATGTATCTTGACCATCTGATAATAGCACGATACTCGATACCGAGTTCTTGAATCTACGGTCGATCAAAACTTTAGCCCCTTTCTTCAATCCCTCTGCAATGTTTGTCCCTCCATGTGCAACCAACGAATTAACTGCCTGCAATGCTTCTTGCTTACCGGTCTCAGTCATAAGACGAAGAGGGAAGTTACGGCGTGCTGTGGAGGAAAACGATATAACAGAGAGACGGTCGAACGGGCCAAGGTTTTGAATTACAAATCCCATTGCTCTTTTCAACAAGGCGAGTTTCGTTCCTGCCATGCTTCCACTCACATCAAGAACTGTGACTAGATCGATAGGAGCTCGGGAAGAAGACGTTGAAGCAGTAGGAGCTTTTAGATTAATCAATACAGCGAAATCTTTAAACGAAACTGATCTCAATACTTCCGAAATCTCTGGACACGTTTTAACTTCCAATTTTCCAGCAACACCAGGTTTTAATATCTCCAAACTCGACTCAGCAGGACGGTTTTGATGCTCAAGAGTCTCATCATCATTGAAAACCGCAGGGTCAGCGTTAAAGATAGAGGAGACTGGTCTTACACTGTCAGGCCGTGAAGAAGATTGAATTTGAGCAGTCCTGCGTGGGGGTATAGACATCCAGGCATCATCTCTTGGCCGAGTCATCGGTTTAACAGTAGATTTAGACTTAGAGTTAGGGCTCTGGAGAGGTATCTCATTCCATTTAGCGCGACAAACTGGACACAAGTGGTTCCCTTGTTTAACATTCTTTGTAATGCAGTGGAAATGAAATGAATGAGAGCATTCCGCTGTGAAAATGGCATGGCCTTGTCCAGCTTTCATTGATGTCAAACATATCGCACACATTTTCTGCAATTTCACAACAAAAATAATAAAGAGTAAATACAACAATGAGTCTTTCAGATTCTGAGTTTGAAGGAAACTAAATGGTTTTCCACGTAAGACAAAGAGTTGACAGGTCATTGTTGTCGTAATAAGAAACCTGACATGGGTGAGTTTGTGTCAGTCTCTGACACATTTGTTTCTGTTACTATGAGCCTCTATTATTGAATGACATGCATGAAAAGACGAGCAAACAAAATAAAAAATATATGGAATCTTTCAAACCTGGAAAAAAAGTTAAAGAGTCTCAGAGACTAAGTTTTAACTATTAATTTGATCATTCAAAGATCTTGGACCCAAAAATGATTTATTTATTAAGAGTATATGGATCTTGGAATCTTGATCAAAGTTCTTTGGAATCTATGAAGTCAAACAATTAAAAGAACAATGGCCAAAGGATAGGAAAAGACAAAGGACACAGCTTTATAAAGTTAAATGACAGAATTAACTAGACAAGATCAGTGATTAAAAGCTTTGTTAGTCAAATTCAATGCCAAGGTTATAAATTAAATAAGGTAAAGCAAAGTTAAAGTGCGACATTTTAAAACAATTAGGAATATAAATCAGCTGTTTTTTCCCCAAAGATAAACCAAATTCCTATGTAATTAGACTAGTTATGCGGTTTCATGGTTAAAACTAACAACTATCTTGGTGAGGTAGAATACTTGTAATATGGAGCTTTGGTGACAAAAAAAGATGTATAAGAACAAAAAAAAAAATAAACTAGATTATGAAGAGTATCTAACTAACAGTAGATTTAAAACCCTGAGAAGAATATCTTTTAATAATTATTGAAAAGTTGAACGCAAAAAAAAAAAAAAATGGTTCTTGAAGTGCAATTGACTATTGTCAAAAGAACTTTATCCCCACAATGGCTCCATTTGAGAGAGTTGATAATTACATCACAACAAATTGTTCATTTTCTTCAACAAAACCAAGAAAAATTTATACTCAAAAACAAAAGGAAAAAAAAAAAGCGAGAAAGAAACAAAAGGCACTATAAATCAGGGAAAGAGACAGGACATATAGAACCCAATCCTAAGCCACCAATAATGTCAAAATCTCGATTAATATATAATGATTCGATTTTCACAAGATAAAAGCTGAAACCTTTAACAAATCCTAATCTCAATTTTCATCTACTAATCCCCATTAGCCCTAAAGACATAAATTATTAACAGAGATCAAAGCTTATAAATTACTTGTACCTATAAGTTTTCGATAATGTCAATAGCTTTTAATAAATCTCTAAAACAACAAAAAACTGTTGGTAGATTTTTAGTGGATAGACACAAACACATGATGCTCGGAAGTAGTTGAAAAACACATCAAAATTATATGTAATATTAAAAGCTTGGCTTTCATAGAATTGTTTTGAAATGGACTAAAATTGATTATTTATTTTATGGATTATTAGTTACAAGAGATCATTTGATGTGCGTGAAGATCCAAACACTTTTGAGAAAAAGAAATTAGTTGAGGATTAAACAAACAATAAAGTAAAAAAGAAGTAAAAGTAAATTGGAGTTTCAAGAAAGATTAGCCCTTGGATTTGCTGTCTAAACAAATCACAAACTTGAACCACTCAAAATCCGGCGATTCAACGGTGACCAGAAATCAAAATTTCACAACAAATTTTAACGTAAAAATTCAACCTTGAGATGGAAACATTAACTTTCTGTAAAAAACCGATGATTTTGACGAAAAACAGAAAACAAACCTTAGAAGAGGATTTGCTAATGGAGCGAGGTAATCGGAGGCCAGAGGAGGAAGGAACCGGCGTCGTTGGCCGTTGGACCATTACCGGAGAAAGTAAATCAGCGTCGTTGGATCTTCTAAGGGGAGAAGAAGAGTCCTCAAGAGTTCGGGGAACGTAAAGACACAAGTTAAGACCTAAAGCTATCTTTGCTTTTCGCCATTTGCTTCCCATTTCTTATTGCACAAATCAAAATCGATGAAATCTTCGGTAGAGTCGTTAGCTACTACGAAGAAGAAGAGTTAATGAATGGCAAATTGCAAAGTTTTTTAAGTTTCTCTGCGGAGAGAGAGACGGTGGGGTGGGGGAAGTTTTTGACCTTTTTTTTCGGGATGATGAATGAGAAGGGTAATATGGTCAATGTCGTCATCATCAAAACTTGGGATTATACCAAAGTTAAATTTGACCTTTGATTTTGTCGACTTTGAGTTTCTTTCTTTTTTTTTAGTGTTCTTTTATTGGTCAAATACGACTTTTACTTTCTTCATTATTATTCATTTTCCTAAATTACTATGTACATTTTTTTTTTGACATAATTACTATGTACATCTCCATTTGTTTTTCTTTGTTCACGCCGTCTCCAAAAATATATAAAAAGATTTTCTGATTATAAAACATTTAATCAATTTTGACATTTCATCTTGCAAATATGTCATCGTACTTTGATAATTTTATTGTAATACCCATTTGAACCATGAATTATTTCCTAATAGTTTTTAAATTTTAGTTCAAATCCAATATTGTTGGTTAGATTTCCAAATTTATGTTATATTTAATGAATTTAAAATGGTTCTAAAATTTAAAATACAAAAAATCCAAAAAAGAATCCCTTCAAATACCATCAAAAGAAGTTCAAATTTCAAAAATATCACACACTCCCAAAAGTTCTAAAAATATCACACACTCTCAAATGTTCCAAAAATATCACAAAAATAAAAAATAAATTTTAAGGGTTTAAAATTTAAATTTTTAGGGTTTGAGTTCACTAATTAGAGTTTAGATTTTGGTTTTAAAATGGGTGGGTTTGATTTTGAAGGTTTAGGGTTTAAATTTAAAGTTATAAAAATGTACTAAATTCGTGATATATTTGGAATAAAAATATTTTTGTGGTATTTTTGGAAAAAAATATGGTTTTTGGAACTTTTGAGAGTGTGTAGTATTTTTGAAAAATATATAATTTTTGTGGTATTTTTGAGAATGCTCCCCGAAAAATCATTGCTTCAAAATATATTGATTTAAACAAACATAGTATCATATATTTGCGGTTTAAGTCGCTAACAAAATGTTGACAAAAAAAAAGTCGCTCATAAAATATGTTTTCTTATACAATTACGCTAAGGTATGAATTTTAAGTTACACAATTCTTACTCTCTCTACGGATGATCTTCGTTCTCTCTCTACGATCTCTTCGGAGACGGTTTAGGTTCCTCACAAGTGATGTTTTAGTTTCCTATTGAGGCCTCTTCATTCGTTGCATGCGATTTCCTTCTCTTTCTTCCTCTGACATTGCTTTCTCCGGTGTACTTTTGCCTGAAAATTGTAATAATGAACTCGCTGTTTCTTTTCTATATGATCACCACCAATTTCCTTACATGCACTTCACTCTCTTTACCTTCTCTGACCGTCTCTCCCAAAATCTCTCTTCTAATTTTCCAGATCTTCCTTTTCTCTTCACCTTTTTACCGAAAATCATGGCGGGTGAACTTTGGCGTCACATGCAGCAATTTTCTATTAGTGTTAACCTTCAACCATTGCGCCTCAATCCTGATACAAGGAGGACCCTTGACCGCAAAAATTGTTTCATCCAACTTAGTCAGGGGAGTTAATCCAGCACAATATTTTCTATCGGGGATGCGAAACACTCTGCCACGAGCCTAGAGATTGCACGATCGAGTGACAGGCGAGATAAACGATGATGGTACCATTTAATTCTTCTTCCGAGAAGAAAACCACCTGCTCTCAGTCCTTGAAAGAGGCCCTTAGTGTTTCAAGGATTGGATGGTTGTACTTGATCGGTGGTTCCATCAGCAGTATCTGACCTTCCTCTCCACGATTTCGTTCTGGGTACGAATCTATGGGTTGCCAAATGGCTACAAATCACAGAGGGTGGCAGAAGATATCACTCGTGAGATTGGTCACTTTGAAGGTTTTCGTATGGTGAAATCTACTCGAGACTCTCCAACTGAAGTATGAGCCAGACTCCAAGTGCCGGTTAACTATCCCCTATCTTTTGTCCAGGTGGCCCAGTTGGAAAGTGGCACAGAACCTGTCTTACTCCGCTTTGTTTATGATAGATTGAGACTTTTATGTATTCGCTGTGGAATGATGACCCACGATGTTTCTCGGTGTGATAGATCCCCTGATCCGCAACCACATCCAGAGCACCCAGATGCTCCTCTCATTGATTATCAACAGGTGGACAAACCTCCGATACATGCAGCTTCAGAATAGCCAGAACAACAAGGCCCTCAAGGATACTATCACCTTCGAAGGATTCTTTGATGAAGAACCTCCGGTGTATAGGGACGCTCTCACAAGTTCAATCTTCTCTCGCATTATCACTGAAGTTGGAGAATCTAGTGGTATTGCGCAACAAGCAAGGAAAAGGAAAGCTCCTGGGGACCCACAGGAAGAAAGCCCTATAACTCGGCAACGTTTGGAACCAACAACCTCTGTTTCTCTCGATGGGGTGGCTGCCGTTCAGCCACCGGAAGCGCCATAATCATCATCCATTGAAATTGTCAAGGTTTAGGTGGTTCCTTGAAAAATTCTTGTTTACGTGATATCCGTAGGTTATATAATCCAGATATCTTGTTGCTAACGAAAACAAAAAAACCATCTCCTTTTATCTTTTCACTATGTAAATCTCTAGGTTTTTCTCAATAAGTTAATGTCCCGCATGTGGGTACAAGAGGAGGCTTGGCTTGTTTTTGGACCTCCTCTGTTTTGCTTAGGTTATCTGGTTATCCCGATTTGAACACTATCTCTGCTTTTGTAATTGGTCAGGATGAACCACCTTTTACCTGCACTATATATATGGTTTTCCTGTTTATTCTAAGCGTGTTAGACAATAGGCTATACTACAAGATTATCTCTCATCAAATCCTTCGGTTCATCACTCTCGACTCTTGGTAGGAGATTTTAATGATATATGCTCAAATTCAGAGAAAATTGGTGGACCACCTCGTCCAGCTTATATGTTTAGGGGTTTTAATTCTCTTCTCACATCTCTCAGACTCCACCCTCTCAAATTAATAGGTGACAAATTCACATAGATGGGAAACATATATTCATACACAATCCGGTCTATGATTGATAAGGCATTGGCAAATTTTCATTGGCATGACCAATTTCCAAAAGCTACGGTGCGTTCATTATAGTGGATTGGCTCTGATCACAAACCGTTAGTAATCCACACGGGTGGGGATTCCCTACGACTGAGGAAAGTTTTCAAATATGATGCACGTTGGAGAGGCTCACCAGAAGTCAGAACCCTACTCTCGACCACTTGGTTTAATGCTTCAGAAGATCGGTCAGTAGGTGACCTATTATGCGAAAGTTGGGGCATATTATCTCGTTAGCGTCATAAAAATCAAGCCAACTCTCACCAACAGATTGTGATTCTCAAAGAAAAACTTCAGGAAGCTTATAACACGGACATCCCCGATATGCAAACGATCTGTTCCCTCAAGCACAATCTTACCAAGCAATACAAAAAGGAAGAGAAATATTGGCGGACCAAGAGTAGGATTCAATGGATGAGTGTAGGAGATAGAAATACAACATGTTTTCATGCTAAAACTAAACAACATCGTCACACGAATCGTATTATATACTTAAGGAATGAGAGGAATGAGGAGTGCTTTAAACAATCCAGTATCAGTAATACTATCATTGAGTATTTTACTAAGTTATTTTCTGCACCTCCCAATGTCGATATGGATCCTCTCATTTCCTCCCTACCTCATAGGATATCACCAGAAATGAATGCTAGACTTACTCGGCCTTTTTCTCATGATGAGATTACTTCAGTAGTGTTCCAAATCTCTATGGACAAAGCATCGGGTCCAGATGGTTTTGGTGCCGGTTTTTTTCATGACCATTGGAAATCTATCAAACCACATATCTTCAAAATGGTCACCGTTTTTATGACGAGGGCGAGTTTGATTCGTCTATCAATCATACCAACATCTGCCTCATACCTAAATTAGAACATCCTCAAAGAGTTGCGGATTATAGACCTATTAGCCTAACAAACATGGTTTACAAGATACTATCAAAACTGTTAACAAATAGATTGAGTGGATACATGGATTCTATAATCCCGGAGAACCAAACTGCTTTTATTCAAGGAAGATTAATCACGGACAATGTACTACTTTCACATGAGCTACTCCATTCCTTAGGATACAAAACGTTAAATAAACCATTTATAGCATGTAAACTTGATATAAGTAAAGCCTACGATCGAGTCATATGGACCTATCTCAAGACCTTACTTCTGAAACTAGGCTTTTGTGAATGTTGGGTGTCTTGGGTGATGTATTGTGTTATGACAACTACTTATTCCATAATCATCAATGGGACACCCTATGGTCACATACAACCATTTAAAGGACTACGGCAGGGTGATCCTTTATCCTTGTACCTTTATTTGTTTGTTATAGAAGAGTTGTCATATTTGCTATGGAAATATAATCAACAGGGTCTCCTCCACGGCTTAAAGCATCTCGGCGCAATCCCCCTATCTTGCACCTTCTCTTTGCAGATGACTCCCTAGTGTTTTGCCATGCTATTCAAACTGAATGTACAAACATTAAAGAAGCCCTCTCATTGTATGCAGATGTCTCGGGACAGTGTGTGAATTTTGCGAAGTAAGCTATCACATTTGGGAAAGGTGTTGAGGAGGATCTTCGGCGACAACTCTCCCATATTTTAAACATACATGACAATTCGGATTTCACCAAATATTTGGGGTTACCATCACGAATTTCACATAACATCACCTCAACGTTCACATACTTATTGAACCATCTTCAATCAAGGTGGAAAGTTGGTATAACAAATTGCTATCTTCGTCGCAAAGAGGTTATGCTAAAGGTTTTTGCTACGGCACTACCGACGTACTCCATGTCATGTTTCCCCCTACCAAAGAGGCTTATACATCAATTAACGTCTTTAATGCGACGGTTTTGGTGGTCGGACAACCTGGAACATTCTAAGATCAATTGGGTTTCTTGGAGTAAAGTTACTAAGCCTAAGATGTTGGGTGGTTTGAGTTTCCTTGATTTAATGGGTTTCAATATGGCTCATATAGAAAAGCAAAGCTGAAGGTTATTAACTTAGCCGAACACACTACTGGCTAAACTTTACAAAATCAAATATTACCCACACACTTATCTTTAAGAGGCAAAACATGTTCATCGATCTAGCCTGGCCTGGAAAGGGATTGTGGAAAGTAACTCCTTACTTCGGCATGGATTACGCTACGTTGTTGGTAATGGTTCCTCCATTAATGCATTTAAGGACAACTGGCTACCCACTAGTCCATCAAGATCGCCAAGATCAATCATCCAGCACCAACACCAACATATTCCCCTCCATACTCTATTCAACCAACATAGTGGACAATGGGATTTACAATACCCCTCACATTTTCCACCCTGATGATATCTCTCTAATTCTCACGGTTTCTCCTTCCCCACGAACTCAGGATACCTTGCGGTGGAACCTAACCACAGATGGACATTACTCGGTTAAGTCCGGATACCGAGCCTACCAAAGTTCAAGGGTACTAAATACTTCACAACCTCAAATATTCAAAGACATATGGCGTTGGGACATCCCAAACAAACTCAAACTTTTTGGTGAAGGTTATTACACAATGCTTTACCGGTTCTGCAAAATCTGGGATATCGAAAACTAATCCAATCGATTTTATACCCAAGATGTGGTGAAGGAGATGAATCTACCATTCACATGTTGTTCCACAGTCGAGTTAGTAAGGAAATTTGGGAGCTTTCACCTCTCTCGGTCTTGCCTCCTGTCCAAGATTCACACACTATAACCGAGACTCTCTTCCCCATTATTTCTCACTGTCAGTCAACTAACTCGATATCATCAATGGTCTTCATCACATGGTCAATTTGGAAGAGTCAGAATGCGCTTTTATATCAGGAAAAGAGGTGGTTCATCCCGGACATTATTCGCCATGCTATTCAATATCATCCGTCTTGGGTAGAATCGAGAGAAGAACAACCCTCAACCACTATTACTAACCCAATCCATGATGACAATACTCTTCCAATCCAACCGGCTAGCACATTACCTGTTAACTATATCTGCTATACGAATGCTTCTTGGATATCAGCGGAAACACCAACCGATATAGGGTGGTTACTTTACGATACCAATTACCGACTCTTGTTATCCTGTAAGGGTTTGATGCTTTTTTGGAAGTGTTCTTGATGGAAGAAACATTGGCACTAAAACATGCTTTACAGACACTTCAGCGACTACACTATACCCCATAAATTTTTGAACAGACTCACTGATTCTGGTACATGCCATCCGTGCACAGACAGGAACACAGGTTGCTAGATATACAATTTCCGCAAAATGCCAAGAAATATCCTCCATTATGGACGAATTAATGGCATCTCTTGAGTAGAGAATTTAAACTCTCCGTTCATTATAAAATGGCATAATTAAATGCTCTATGTATATACCGTCCACACAAAAAAAAGTTACACAATTCTTTGGTCTTTCTATCCATTTTCCTTCCTATAAAAGATAGATTCCAACACAATCTTTTATTTTCATTATTTTTTCAATTGCAACACAATATATGGATGTATCTATTTTTTACCTTTATATAATACCGATGGTTAAATCTTTTATACAAAGAGTGAGTCCAGCTAATGTTATCGATCGAAAATTATAGTTAAAAATTGTTTGAAAATATATTATGGAGAATAAATCAGAAAAAGTTTAGGCGGAATTTTTTGTTGGTAACTTGTCTTAGCACATTATCGATAACTGATCGAAAAATAATTTTAAAAAATACACATCACGTTTTTAGTTATATATTTTGTTGAAAAATAGTCAATAAAACTTTCGACTAATATTTTTGACTACATTATCGGTGGAAAAATCATCAATAGTTTCTTACTACTTATTGATTAGTAGTCGTTTTCGACCACTTATAGACAATGCAAAATCAAAGCATGTGTATGTTAAATGGCTTTATTTTGTATTGTATATAGTCTATAGGGCTACTACCATCAAGTTCTAATTAATTGTTAGTGGGTCAAAAATTCTTCGAACACAATTTGTTTTTTGACAACTTTCCAACTGGTCGAAAAATTAACTTATATTTACAGTAATACCCAACCAAAAAAGATTGAATCAATGCATGTGTTGCACATAGCCACATATACAGTATAATTCTATAAAAGTAACAAAGTTGTTGACTTCAAAAAATAGGTAGCTTGCCCTATTAACTACTATTTTTTTTTTCTTTTTCTCAACCGCTATTTACCCATTTCCTTAGCGTCTAGTGATTTTCTGTTTTTTTTTTCCTATCGAACTTTGATTTTCACAAAGCTGATTTTTTCGCATCGTAAACATTAGATGAATTCTTTGAAATATCATCAAAAGAAATTCAAATTCACAAAATACCACATTTCCAAAAATTATAAAATACCACAAACATAAAATGTGAATTTTAAGGGTATAATTTAAATTTTTGGTTTTGGGTACACTAAATAGTGTTCACGGTTTAGTTTTGAAGGGAGTAATGGTTTGGTTTTGGGGTTTTAGGGTTTTAATTTGAAATTGTAAAGTTATTTCAAATTTTATGGTATTTTTCGAAAAAAACATTTTTGTAGTATTTTTGAAAAATTTGAAATTGTGTGGTATTTTTAAAGTAAATCTAGTTTTTGTGATATTTTTGAGAATACCTTTAAACATTAGAGGAATGACTTTAATCTGGTTGATTCAAATATGACAAAAAAAGACTTCACTTACAAATATTTTTACGTTAGTTAATCTTATGAGAAAATAGTTAATATATCAACAACATGAATGAAATAATTATATTATTCTAACAAGTAAGAACTCTTTCGATAAAATTTTAATACATAGTCATAGAATGATGGTTCACCAACTTCTACCTAAATAGCTATAATAGTCTAACCAATTCCCTATAAAATAAACAAAATTACATACATACATGTATATAAAAACGAAATCCAAATCCCACGTTAAATCTCAATCAATAATTTAAAAGAAAATTTGGAAGTTCTTGTATAGTATAACATAACTTTATTCCTTTGAGATATAAATTCTGTAAATAAATATTGCCGCCATTGCACCAAAAACATACTTGATGTAATATTGTATAAAATAAACAATTAATGTAGCAAGTTCTCACATTCACAAAAGTAATAGAGTTCAAATATAGTCAAAATATATTATAAACGATGGGTGAATGAAGAAAAAACAATGTAAACTATGTGCTTGTGTATGGGTATAGAGTTATGATAAATGGAAGTATACAATAGAGGAAGTTGATAAGGAAACGCATTAAGTTTGGTTGGAAAGAAGAAGAGGGGACAAAAATAAAGCGAAACCTTCATAGCCAGTTATTACAACCCATTCATTTGGTGGAGAATATTGACATATCCTATAATCTATTACAGGGTGTCAACCATCATACTGTATGATAAAAGAATAAATCATCACTAGCTTACAAAACAAAATATCTAATACTCATCTCTTTGGTACCACTGAGTAAGTTTTTGAGAATTGTTCTTCTAAATTAATTTTGTTGTATTTATCAGTTGTGTAATGTTAGCCTAGGATAGTTTCAATTTTGTATTTTTTTTACCTTATGTTTCTAACCATCTCTAATTCAACTCTATTATAAAGTAAAATTCTATATAAGAGTAAAATTTCTTCCAACTCAATCGTCTTTTCTACTCTATAATGAAATTTTTACTTTTTCACTCCATTTATAAAATAACCATAATATCCACTATATTTTAGAGTTGAACTATTTTATCGTGAAGTGGTCCTTTAGTTTTCATATCTTACTATATTCTTACAAATTAAACTAATACTTTCATTTAATTAAATAAAATAATTATCAATAAATTAGTGGATATTATAAAAACACTAATTTAAATTTAAATATACAATAAACAACAACATAAAATATAAACACAAATTCAACTATATATATACTAATAACTAATGCTAGTCATTTAATTTAAAAATATACAATAAGCAAAAAAACATATAAATTTAACCACATTAATACTAGTACTTAATAATTTGGTAAATCATTTTTATATATCACTTAGAAATGCGTTAACTGATCACATGTGGAAGATATTCACTAATAGTAATAATCGAACCAAAGTTATGTGATTTCTATGATGTAATGCCATTTTAATTATGTAATAAATTCTTGACTAAATAATATCATAAAATTATATTAATTTTTCAAAAAGAATTAGGATCATTTTGTAAATTTTATAAATATAAGATACACATGACATTTAGTTTTAATATTAGAATTAAATATATGAGGAATTCCTTGAAACACCATAAAAAAAAGTTCAAATTCTATAACTACCAAACACTTTCGAAAGTTCCAAAAATACCATACATTCTCAAATATTCCAAAAATACCACAAACATAAAAGTGATTTTTAAGGACTTATAATTTAAAATTTTGGGTTTGTGTTCAATAAATAGAGTTTAAGGTTTAGTTTTGAAGGGGGGTAGGGTTTGGTTTTGGGGTTTTATGACTTAAATTTGAAGATTTAAAATTATTTTAAATTTTGTGGTATTTTTGGATTTTTTAGGAGTGTATGATATTTTTGGAATAAACCTAATTTTGATGGTATTTTTCAAAATGACTCTAAATATATTTGTAATATTTTTATTGAGTAAAAAATAGAGTAAAGTTAAAAAAAAACTTAACTCTATTTTAAAATTATATTATTATAAAATGGTAAATAGAGTAATGAATTGAAAATGTTTTACATCATCACAAAAAATTGCTTATTTTAAACCCATGCAATATTAATTTTTCTGCATCGCGTATATATTATCTTTGATGAGTTTCGTGTTATATATATATATATACTATAGTCTATATGGATAAATAGATATTTATTTGATATTTAATACGATGCTTAGTCTTTTAGGAAAAAAAGTCCCATGCTTTGCTGTGCACAACCAAACCAATATTGCGAAATGTAAGTGGAAGAAAAAAACATCAGTGGACCCACTAATTAAAAGTCAATCTCACATAGTAATAAAAAGCTACTATAAATATAAATGCCCCTAAAAACCGGTCTCATTTATTTGTTTTCACGGTATCTTGTGACTCTTGTCATGTTATTTATTTTATTTCCTCTTTTCTATAAATTTCAGGTACAATACATACATATATAGAATAATCATTTTGGTTAAATGTCTTGTTCAATTCAGATTCATTTCGAATGAAACGTAACATACCAAAGTTAAGCCACCCCATATCAGATCACTTAACGTTGGTTTAGATGATTTCTAAATTAATCAAATTTGTATTAAAATTTATTAATAAATTAATTTAATAGGGTCAAATGATACCATTCAACTTTAACTGGTTTCATATATATATATATATATATATATTTTATTAACAAACATTTATTTTTAAGATAAGTGACCTATAAATAATACCGGAGTGTGAAACATTTATATAAAAAATAATAGACACTAATGCAGCAAAATTAAAAATACGTATAAAATTTATGAGATCATCAGCAAGTTCAAACACAAAACTGTTGGTATCAAAATGCAGTTTTTGCTAAAATTTCAAACTAAACCTAGCAATATAATACAATCAATAAGATTTAAAAATTTAGGGTGGTTCACATGACAAGTCTATTGTTGTTGTTGGGCCCGACCTAGATAATATTCAATTTGTGGCTTCTTGATTGAATAGAGGTTATATAGATAGTGACGGGGAAGTTAATTAATCGACAAATAAAAACACTAATTTGGACCAAAAGAAAGACGGAAGGATTTGGATAACATGTCAAAGCTGAAAATTTGTCATTGGTTTACGCCAAATCTGTATCTTCCATCGCCGCCGTTTTATTTGAACTTGCATATCCGTTTCGCTTCTTCTTTGTTTATCAGTTGCGGATACGTGTTGGAATTAATCACTTTTTTTGGTCAAACTAGATTTAACATTAACCCAACTTATAGTAGATATAAACCTACTCTGGAAAACAACATGATATAAAATTCACGGGTAATATTTGGAATTATTTCAAATATCTCTAAAATTTATTGTTGTTTATTTTAGTAGTTATCATAATTTAGTTAATTTTGAGCTTTTAATTGTTTTTTAGAATTTTATTATGGCTAGTCTTTTAGCTTAATATGTTATTCATATTTTTTATTAATTAACAAAAGAACGTTAGTTTATAAAGAGGTTTTTATAAACCAATTTAGGGGTTGGCGTTCGGGTACCCATTCGGCTTTGGGTCGAATTTTTTGGGTTTTCAGATTTTTTTGGTTTTAAAAGTCTAGAATTTGTTCGGGTATTTTATAATTTTGGATTGGTTTCGGATATTTTAACTTCGGATTCGTGTCGGGTTCGGATATCCTAACTTAAAAAAAAAAAAATCAAACCAAACCAACATAAATTTTTATAATTTGAATCAACTTAAAATTTTAATCAGCGTTAATTATGCTTGATAATTAGTTTAAATATTTCTTTTCTTTTTGAAATTATTTATTTTATGAAAATTAAATTATTGTACAAAATTATACAAGATTTTCTTATACTAATTCAACTTAATTATAAAATTTAATGTATAAATAAATATCTATAAGACCAAAAAAACTCATTACTCCACTAAGTTACACAATTTAACATTTAAAATGTATTTTTCTTGAATATGTTAATATATATGATAACAAATTTATACATAACTATATATTTAATATAATAAACATAAGTTTGGATATCCATAGGGTTTTTCGGGTTTTGGGTAATATCCATTCGGGTTTGGGTATCCAAACTTATAAAAAGCAAAACCCATTCGAGTATTTTTTTAGTTTTGATTCGATTTCGGTTCAAATATTTTTTTTTGGGTTCGGGTTTTGGATTTTTTGCACACCCCTATAAACCACTGTAAAAAGTATTTATAAACCTTAGTTTTCCGAGTATTCTCAAAATCAACGGGTCTGTAATTTTATTATTAACTTCCGCTTCATCGAATACTAATTCTCATTGAAAAATAGTAATATTGACACAAAATCGAAAATAAAACCCGAAAAATTTAGAATAATTTCCAACTATAGAGCTTTTAATACCTCCTACCAATGTAAGAAAACACCCAAACAATATGACTAGAAAAACCTTTATGAAATTTAGGTGACGACATAAAACAAAGGGAAATTTGTTNTTTATGGAAAATACCATAAATCTCAAAAACATTAAAAATACCATATTCTCATGGTATTGTGGTATGCAAAAAAAGATCGATTTCCCCCTGGAAAGTTTCGGCGTTAAAGGAGTATTGAGCTGGGTTATGAACAGTACAAACATTAATTAAAAAGCTGTATGGTAATTAATGCTAATTAATGGGTAT
>OVBE01005382.1:1910-21846 GCA_900406425.1 Iberis pinnata | reverse complement strand
ATATATATATATATATATATATATATATATATACAAAAAGGGAGATAACCATGGAATATTTTAAACTTAAGTGATAAGAAAACTTTCTTATATCATGTTAGCGTTTTCATATTGAAAAATATTGATATATAATTAATTTCTGTTATATAAAAAGCATACATTTTTTAGAATAAGGTTATTTTTATATTCAAATTATATTACATTTAAAAATGTAATTCACCATTACAAATATAAATATTCGAAACAATATCGACTTTAGTCATACAAAACTCATCAAAAACAATGAGTAAGTAGTTAAGTGATTAAAACTTTTACTATAAGACGAATATGACCATTTTTTCACCATAAAAAAAAACAAGCAAAATTAAAACTAGAACTTAAGCGAAGAAGATCTGGATATCCACTGAGGAAGACATGATCCCACAAAAGTGAAACACTTATTACGCCTCCTTGCTTCCCGTGTCAGGAAATTTGCATGTCCGTTTAGCTGCTTCGGTAAGTACTTGAATTTGATGTCTGGAAATCTTTCCTGGTAATTAGTCACGTCCATCAGTTCAGAGCTGAACGCCGGCCAGTCCACTGGTGTGGAGAGCATTTCTAAAAGTTCTTTAGAGTTTGTATAGAAAGTGTCTCAAAGTCAGCCCATTCTAGAAAGGCTCTGCATTGCCCAAAAGAGGCTTAAAAGTTTCATACGTAATGGGGACCTCCCCGGAAGCATGCCTTATGATCCCATTAAGACAATTAATGGGTTGTGATCCTTCAGAATCCAACCCAGACCATACACACACGATTATCTGTCTTCCACGAGCCGTCAACAAAACAACTCCGGATAGAAAGCCCTTCCATTGTAAGAACACCCACATTTATTGAGGTAGGTCTACGCATGATTGGTGAGGTGTTGGGATGTGCATAAGCCTAATCAGATGCCTCTTTAGCAGCCTGAGTAATTATATTTGGTGGCTCCCATACTCTCTTATTAAATATTTGGTCATTACGCGCCTTCTAGTTGAACCAGAGAATCCATAAAAATTCGGTTTTCCCTGCCTGTTTGTTGTTCAGTGACTTTCCATTAGAATAAAGATAATCGATAATTTCCAGGAGCTTCGACGATGGGAAAATTATTTGTGGAGATGGAATCGATGAGAGAATCCATGTTTGAAAAGCCGGCGGACAAGTGAACAAAGCATGGTTAATGGTTTACTCCAATTCCCCATATCAAGTACATATACGATATGCCCGCATATTACGCTTAGCCATATGAGATTTTACTGCCAGTGCGCCTGACAATATTCGCCATAAGAAATGCTTTAACTTGGGAGGAGCCTGCAAGTTCCAGCTTATTGCCTTAAGAGTACTGATCGAAGGAAATTATGTTTGAAATAACATTTCCTCATCTAAATCTGCCGCTAACTGTGTATATCCTGATTTCACCGTATAGGCCCCGATCTTCAAATAATGCCAACAAAACCCATCGTTTTGACCTCGAGATGATTGGATACTTGTGATATATGGAATTGTCTCTGGTGGGAACAATTGTTTGAGCAAGGAGATTCGCCAAGTAGTACTATCCTTTCTAAGCAGATTCGCAACACGTAAGTCAGGGCAAGCATCCGGTACCAAACTAATACCTTGTTGTGGACGCGCCCCAGTATCCATTTATCCTCCAAGACTTTTGTCTCATACCCATTACCAATAGTAAGCCTTAAGTCATCCTGAAGGACCGAACAGACTCCCCAAAATACTTCGCTACCCAAACGACGGGCACGTTGGTTTGGGTGCCTGAAAGGTTAGATTGTTCCAAAAATACCGTCCTTTTAGAATCTTAGCGAATAAGGTATTGGATCTAGCATATAATCGCAACAACTGCTTTGCAAGTAAAGCCTTGTTAAAAATCTCCAAGGAGCGAAATCCCATTCCACCTACCGTTTTTGACAAACATATTTTAGACCAAGCGACCCAATGGATAACACCTCCATCAGCCTTTGTGCTCCACCTAAACCGAGTAATGGCGCTCGTCAGCTTCCGAAAAATATCTTGTGATAGCCTAAAGCATGACATAACATAGGTTGGTAAGGCTTGGGCAACATATTTGATTAGAATCTCTTTCCCACTTTTTGACAGAAATTTTGCTGACCAGCCATTTATCCTAGTCTGTAGACGATCCTGTACATACGCAAAAATCTTCTCTTTAGAGCCTTGAAGTTGTTCAGGGAATATTTTTCCCCTCCTCCATCCTTAACAATCCCTAAACGCTCTTGTAGGAGGTATTTATCTTGAGGGGGAACATTATTCCCAAAAAACATTGTCAACTTGTCTAAATCAATACACTGGTCAGTGGCTTGACAATATTCATGCAGTATTTTGCTTATTGCATCACATTCTGGGAGGTGAGCCTTGCAAAAGAAGAGGTTATCCTCAGCAAAAAGTATATAAGAAAGAGGAAGGCAGAACCGAGCCATTCAGATACCTGAGAGAATAAACAAATATGGCGAGAAAGGGTCACCCTGTCAAAATCCTCGAGAAGGTTGAAAACCTCCTTTAGGAACACCAATAATTAGGACATGATAAGTAACATTTGAGACACGAGACATTATCCACGAAACTCAATGGATAGAAACCCAAGTTGAATCATCACTGCTCGCAGAAAATTTCATTCAACCCGATCGTATGCCTTACTCATATCGGTTTTTATGGCCATGAAATTTGACTGACAAGATTCCAAAGTATGTAAGGCATGAAAAGCCTCTTGAGCCATTAAAATGTTATCGGTAATCACCCGTCCCCAGACAAAAGCCGATTGTGTCTCCGATATTATCGAAGGTAGAAACTATCGCAATCTCATTGTTAGGACCTTAGATATAATCTTGTACTCAACATTGCAAAGACTAATTAACTGAAAGTCTTTCATCTCTTTAGGTTTATCCAGCTTAGGTATCAGACAAATATTAGTTTCATTAAGTCTGCTGTCAAAACCTCGCTTTTCCAGGAAATCACGTACCAGTTGAACCAGAGCATCTCCAACTACGTGCCAATAATGCTGATAAAAGAGGGCAGTCATTCCATCAGGCCTAGTTTCCTTCTCCAGAGCCATAGAAAATACTGCCGCTTTAACATCCTCCTCAGTTACAGGACGAATCAGATGAGCATTCATTTCTGCCGTAATCTTAGGCTGTAGGAGTTGGATGATCTCGTCACCATGTGTTTCTAGAACACTCGAGAATGAGTCCTGAAAATAAGAAATTGCTTCAGATTCAATTTCCTCATCTTTTTCTGTCAACTTACTATTGGCTGTAATTAAGCTCGAGATGAAATTCCTTGTACGTCGTTGTTTGGTTGTCGCATGAAAGAATTTAGCATTCTTATCCCCCTTTGGAAACCATTGAACATGACTCTTTTGTTTCCATAAGATCTTCTCATCCAGTAAAGCAACCCAAAGACGTTCAGTTAGCACTGCAATCTCCTACGCCGAATGCCCATCATTAAAATGAGCCAAATCTATGTGTTGCTTTAAGAATTCGACATCCCTATGCCAATTGATCTGTTCCACTCTACGCCATCGTGAAATTATTCCTCGACAATTCCGAATACGTTCAGAAATCGACTGACTTGCATTTAATCTACCATTTGACTATCCCTCTTTAACAATATATTCAAAATTCTCTTTCTCTGGCCACCTTTTATCAAATCGAAACATGGCAGTTCCTTTGGGTTTGTGATTTACCAGATGAATCATTAACGGGCGGTGATCAGATCCTATAAACCATAGATATTCTAGATGAAAATGAGAAAACATGGATAATCATTCTTCATTACCCATAGCTCTGTCTAAATGGCACCGCATTGTAATTCTACCACGCCTACCAACCTAAGAGAAGTAGTTACCAGTAAAGGAGAAATCAATCATACCATAACTCTCTCGCATTAACCGAAAGTCTAGAAATGAAACTTCATGTCTAGTACGGCCCCCTCGTTTTTCAGAATTATCCACAATCTCATTAAAATCCCCTATCATTGCCTAAGGTGCGAAACTGTTTAAATTTATTCGTTTTAAACATTCCCAGAAAATTTTTTGTTTTGAAACAACATGGTCACCATAATTAAACGAGATAAAAGTTTTATTTCCATGCAAAGTAACCATACAATCGATTACATCTTTTGAACAAGAAATAACTTGAACATCAAAAGAAGACAATGCAGATAAAGCTAAACCACCACTGCGACCTGAAGAGTCTACAATGAACAAAAAATCATAACCTAAATGTGCCTGCAAATCTTGCAGAAATATACGATTATGCTTTGTTTCCATTAAAAATAGCATCCCTGGAAACACCATACGCCGAAACTCCCTCAGACGCCTCACCACCAAGAAGGTCCTTGCTCCTTGGCAGTTCCAACTTAGAATCATTTATCTTCCGCTGGTGGTTTTCCTTCAACCGCCTGGCTTAACAATTCTCCAGATTCAATCTCCAAAATGAGAACCATCTCTGGAAAGGATGGTGCGTTACTCTTAAGGGATCCATAATCCTTAAAAAGATGGAGTACATTTTTTAATGCCTTTAACACTTGGTAATTGGGAGGCCCAATCTTCTTCTTTGGCAGCAACATTTTTGTAGTCTTTGGTGGTCTTGTGTCTGGACTTTGAACCACATCAGATGTTACCATAAGACATTGTAAAAGTGAAATAACATCATCAAAAGCCATTAATAAATTATCATCACCCTCGGTTGGTAACCAAGAGAAAAATTCCGATGGGCCTAAGGAAATTTGAATGTCCACTCTGTCATTGAAGCCCACATATGATGGAGAGCCCAAATCTTATTTGATTTGCCCTTTTGGGCTTGATCCTTCAAGTGCCATAAGCCCATTAGAGGTGTTGCCACTCGTTGGTGGGACGAAAACTTGGAGGATCTAATCCTTGGTGGATTGGGCTGGTTGGTTCACCATATTAGATGGGCTAATCATCACTAACACTATCCCATGAGAAGAAACCTCCTGGTTTCTTTGGATTGTGGACGTCAAACATTGAGCAGCCACCAGAGACTTATGCACCTCCGCTGCCGGTCGGGAACAATTCGCAAAGACATTATTATCATCACCGAAAAGACGCTGATGTCGACCACACTGACTCACTCCAGAACTCGAAGCTCTTGATTGTTGTTGGGTTTGGTGACGTTGACTGCAGGAAGGTACACCTACCATCATGTCATTACATCCTCGTCTCCAATTCCGATTACGGTTATCACATTGGCGGTCATCAAAAACCATCATCCCTGTTAGATCTTTCAATATGTCGTCCCTGGTTCACCATTCGAGGACATAGAGTAGTCTCATACGTTAGGCGGAAACATGAATTATTATAGCCTTTCATCTTTTTATATCTTAACCTGACCACGATTGAATCACCTGACGCAAATGTGAGTTCGCGAGCAAAAATCAGAGGAGTTGTTACTTCCAACGAGACTCTGATACGGGAGTTTGCCACATCCACCAAATCCGTTTGTCATAGGTCATCACCAAGAGAACGAAGAGTTTGCTCCATCCGGTAGTGATCCGGTAAATCCTAAAATAAGATCCAGAACGGACGAATATGACCATTTATTATGCGAGTGTTGTCGTTTCTTTGGTAGAGTTTAAATTCTTGGACTTAAATGTTATATTCAAAAATCAATAATATTCAAAAATAAAAATTCTTTGAAATACCATAAAAAGAAGTTTTAAATTTCAAAAATACCACACTCCCAAAAGTTCCAAAAATACCACACTCTCAAATGTTTCAAAAATACCACAAACATAAAAAGTGAATTTTAAAAGTTTAGAATTTAGAATTTTGGATTTGGTTTCACTAAACATAGTTTATGGTTTAGTTTTGAAGGGGTAGGGTTTTGTTTTGGGATTTTATGATTTAAATCTGAAGTTTTAAAATTATTTCAAATTTTATTGTATTTTTGGAACAAAAACATTTTTGTGTTATTTTTGAAAAAATGTAGTATTTTTAAAACTTTTGTGCGGTATTTTTGTAATAAACCGTTTGTGTAGTATTTTTTAAAATTTCCCTAAAGAAACAAAAAGGCCATTAAAATGTTTAAACTTTAAACTTTAAAGAAAACAAACACATACTAAACTTCACCGGAAAATTAACAATCGAACTTGTTCTTCTNAACTTTTTTTTTTTTTTTTTTTTTTTTTTAAAGAAAAATTTGATGTTTGGTAAGAATTTTTTAAAAAGCAAAACGAGAGAAATGTGAGAGCTAAGAGGAGGCCATGACAAAAAGGTCAGTATCGTCATATCATACCAACCACGTCTTTTGTGATCTGATGTTACTGTCTCTATTCATTACTACTAATCTTATTGTTGACCTTAAGTTTTATATAGTGTAAATATCTGTACATATATTGGCAAAAATGATATTTTGTTTCCTCCTCGTTTTTCACGTGTACAATTATCTCATCGTCATCATATATATTTTATTATATAATCTTAATTATAAAATAACCATTACTAGTTGGGGAAAAATATAAACATTACTACTAAAATTAAATGTCAAACTTATATGAAAACAACAGATCAAAGACTTTTTTCCCATCCGAGTCTGGAACGTTCTCCTAATTAAGATCTCAGAGAGAACAATAAGTTTTAATAATTCTTGTTAAAAAACTATTGGGTTTATTGGGCCCAATATGATTAGAAGCCCATTTAGAGGACGTTGGAGCGTGAGAGCTACTCTCGTTTTTAAGCGCGTTAGATAAGAAGCATCATCAAGCCCGAGACGCAACTTCTTTCGGCCGTGTGAGTGATTATTCTCCGATTCTCTTTGTTGATTCTTGAGCGACCAAAACCCTAAATCTTGATCAATTCGATTTCCCATGGGTGAACATTCACCTTCTCAACCATCATCACATACTCATATCCCAATTCAATCGCAATCGCCCAAACCCGAAAACCCTAATCGGATTCCATTGGAAACCAACGATGATAATGACTCATCATCTGCCGTAGCTTCTGGCTCAATAGTCTCATCAACCACCATCGAAGCACCACGGATCACTGAATTAGGCAATGTATCATCTCCACCTTCCAAAATCCCTCTCCGTCCTCGAAAAATTCGTAAGCTTTCACTCGACGACGACACAAACCCTAACAGCGACGAATTCAAGACAGAGTATAGCCCTTCTCAGATGAAGACAGCCGGACAATCTACCGTGAAGGGTAAATTATCACAATCACGAGCTATAAACGTGTCAAGGATCCACGCAAGGTCTCTCACCTGCGAGGGTGAGCTTGAGAGGGCGATTTGCCATCTCCGAAGTGTAGATCCTCTTCTCGGATCATTGATCGATATCTATCCATCACCAACGTACGAATCATTCCAAACTCCGTTCTTAGCCCTAATTAGAAGCATTCTTTATCAGCAACTAGCAGCTAAAGCAGGCAATTCAATCTATACACGCTTCATTGCCCTATGCGGTGGCGAAAACGGCGTCGTTCCAGAAACTGTCTTGCCTTTAACTCCTCAACAGCTTCGTCAAATCGGTGTCTCAGGTCGTAAAGCTAGCTACCTTCACGATCTTGCTAGAAAATATCAAAATGGGATCTTGTCAGATTCTGGAATCTTGAACATGGATGAGAAGTCTTTGTTCACAATGTTAACAATGGTGAATGGGATTGGTTCATGGTCAGTTCATATGTTTATGATAAACTCTTTACATAGACCTGATGTGTTGCCAGTTAATGATCTTGGTGTAAGGAAAGGTGTCCAAATGCTCTATAACTTACCTGAATTGCCTCGTCCTTCACAAATGGACCAGCTTTGTGAGAAATGGCGTCCTTATAGATCAGTAGGTTCTTGGTATATGTGGCGGCTAATTGAAGATAAAGGCGGACCACCACGGAATAGTGCGGTGGCTGCTATGTCGTTTCCACAGGTGGAAGATATTCAACAGCATCAGCAGCAACAGTCACAGCTTATGGACCCTCTTAATAATGTGTTTAGTATTGGGTATAATCAGTTAAATTCTTTTCAGTAGTTACTGTGCAATGCATGCCCTCTGCTTTTTGCTCTTATTGATGAATGAATGTGTGCTTAAGTGAGATATGGATAGAGCATTGGAGTTATTGCTTTAATCTATTACATTTGAGATTCAGTAGTAAAGTGTGTGTTATGACGAGGAGGGTTGTGGAATTTGTGCTTATGGTTGAGATAGTTTCTAAACTTAGGATACTTGTATTGAGCTAATAAGTCACCTGAGAAGATGTGGTCGATTTTGTTGAACTTGAGATGTTCAAGAATAGCTTCTATGCAGGGAATAGGTATGACCTATTGATCTTTTGTTATTAAATCGATAGATTTCTCACATTGTGTCCTGATGCCTATTTTCATCTAGTCCTTGGCTTTAGGCTATGTGCACCATATAGTGATATATGCGAAGCGTATTTCAATGTAATTACATTTATGACAGTTAAGGCCTTCACTAAAACAAGACGAGATGGAAGAAAATGGTCTTCTAAAAGTTGATAACTTCAGCTACTTGTTGTGTTATGTTTCACATTGCGTCTAATTGCTTCATGATCGATAGAATAATAATAAGGATTAGTTACAATAATAACCAAGAATTTGTTGGTCATAGTGTCCTCTTATTTGGTTACTATTGTCTTCTTAACAGGGCATGGAGCCAAACGTAGCTTGGCTCGACACCATAAGTGATCTTTCACGGTGTGATAGGATTCTGGTCCAATCGGTCTAGTGAAAAAGTGCATCTTCCACAGCCAAGAGATAAGAAGAAAACAAAGGAACTTGTATGAATCGGTTACCTCAAATACACATAACTCCTAGCTAAGTGAAGAGTATGTAAGAATAGTTTAGCTAATGAATTGTTTGAGACTTAAAACTGTTGTTTAAAGAAACCTTGACAACTTAGCTTACAGTTTTGCTGATTGTAAAAAGTCACAAGAAACTTACGAACAAAGAAGGTTATGTCATTGTTATGAGCTGAGTTATCAAGTTTACAGTATCTAATTGTACTCTCCGGGAAGAATCTCTTTTTGATGATACATCAGTTTTGGGATCTTCTATTATCAGTTTGAAGACAAAAGAGTTGATGTCACTGTAAAAGTGTACAGATCAATCTTTCTCCTCCATACAATTATCAAAATGTGGTTCGTAAAGCAGGAGTTGTGTTAATATGGCAGTGTGTGTGAGAGACGAACAAAACTCACAAGTTATGTATATAACAACAAAAGCAAAGTGTTCTGAAACAGTGAAGTAAGAGTAGTTCTAATTTTAGCTACAAAACAAGTTGCAACACAAAACTCTCAAGTTTTGTTTTTCATAAAAAGTAGAGAGTTGATGTAGACATATCACTGCTTTCCTTTTCATTCATTTTTCAGCTACTTTTTCTTTTATATGTTTATGTAATATAAATAATTCTATAAAATAAGTTTAAGTTTTAAAAATACCACATATTTTCAATTGTTCAAAAAAATGCTACTAAAATATTTTTTAAATAAAAATATCAGAAATACAAAATTTGAATTTAAGAATCTATAATTTAAATTTTTGAATTTGAGTTTACTAGTTAGAGTTTTTGGTTTAATTTTGAATGGGTTAAAAATTTTTTTTAGAGGTTTATGACTTAAATTTGAAAATAATTTATAAGTTTTAGTATTTTTGAAACAAAATATTTTTATAATATTTTTTAAGTAATTGCGAATGTGTGATATTTTTAAAATAAAAAATAAAATAGTATTTTTGAAAATCTTACTATATATCTTTAATGGTTGCATGTTAATATTTCATTAACATTGAATAGAAAAATCATAAGTAGAACCAAGATAAGTTGACCTAGTTAGTTAAGCCTAATAGTTGTTAGTGTTGTGTTCCAAACTCCAACCATATCATAAGATATTAGCAAAGACAGGTTCCGAACTTAGGAGGAGATTAAAGTTTGCTTTAACCCAAACACCTTCTTAAAAATTCTTTTCAAAAAGAAACAAAAATCATAAGTAGAAAATTATAGAACAAACGAAAATGAGTTTGTTTGCGTGGAAGCGTGAATGTTGCCAGAGATATTCAGACAATGTTGGGTTACATTTCATTTCATAAAATTCAAATGTCACCGTAAAAAAGCCACAGAGATCATCTCAACTAAAGGAAACATAAGCCGATGGCGAAATAGAAGACATGCATGTCCACCGTTGGGATCAGATGCCGCATGTTGCGGATCTTCTACCAAAACGTCTTTACATAACTGATTGATATCCTCCTAATGGACGTATAAAGTCTTATTCAAGACCGGAGTATATATTGGAGTTGGTTGTAATAACTTCGTGGACAACGTTATATCATGGACATATAATCAGGTACACAGGAGAGTGAATGGTGGACGCAACAAGTGCTCGACTTGTGGACAAAAGGGCCACAACAGAACCACATGCAAAAATCCAATATGAAGGTGATGGGGGCATGTTTGTGGACATGCCATCGATGATTTAGTGGACGCATTTTCTGGATGTTTTCGGTGTAGGTTTTTAACTAAAATATGCGGTGGACATATATTTTGGACATGGATGTATTCTACCGTTGAAACAAATAATATAATGTAATATTCGGTGGACATATTTTTTTGTATGTGGACGTATCCTACCGTTGAAACATATAATATAATGTAATGGATTAATCATGCGATAAGTGGCGTAATTGTGTTTTTGTTATTTGGTTATGTTTACAAAATATTGTCATTTGAATATCTTCATGTTAACGTATTTAACTGCTATGTAGACATGATTTATGTGATGTGGGCATATGATAAAATGTAAGTCAGTATGCGAGTGGTGGACATATGTTTGTGTTTTTAGTGGACGTATGTTGGGGGACTTTCTCATATTATGTTTAAGACAATATTAGCATACATGATTTACTTAATGTGGACATAATCTACAGTGGATATAATTGGAGAAATGTTGATATTTCACTGTTGTAATACACAAAAACATTTGACCAAACACATATTTGACAATATTTTCATATGAAGCATGGTTACTATCACCGAATGTAATAGCCACAAAAATTGCCGTCCACCATGTCCATCGCCCATAAGATAGTCACGTCCACCAACAATAACATCATCGCCGTCCAATTCATGTCCACCATCTCGATGGTTGGGTCTATTGGACCTTGTTCGTTGATCTGTATTGAAATCCCCCCGTCCGTGTTATGTTGATGGTGTCCACCGTCCACGTATTTGTGTGGACCACTAACACCATGTCCTATATCAACATTGTCCACCATATCGACGTTTTCATCGAATTCTTCTGTTCCACTTGCGAGATTTTTCACGGTGGTGTCCCCCGTTGATATACGCATCCTTACACATGCCTTGTCCGCCTCTTGTACTGTCGCAGGGACATCCCCACTCACTGTGGACGCAATTAAGTCGATCCGGTCCACGTCTAAATTGTTTGTCAATGTCATGAACATATTAAGTCCACCGTAGTCCAATCTTGTTTTCCTATACTTTGACAGTCCCGCGTCACACTTTACGATAACCGGTATTGTTGTCCCCTGCATTAAATCTGCAACCGACCCTTGACAACTAAAGCTCAAGTAGATCTCTTCTTCATCCTCCACCCCAAACGCTGCTCTTACGTTGCTCTCAAAATCTTCGTATTGTCCTCTATTTCCCAAAGTCACACACTTGGCATTTTTGTGTGGAGATACTAAAAAATGCCACTCCCCAACATGAGTCGACTCCCACTTGCCCATGATGACCACCACAGCTTCGTCCATCGCCTGATCCTTGTCCCCCACCTAAGATACGTCAAGAACGATTAAATTTGGACGATGAATACTGACAATTATTTTTTACCATCACCTACCATCGTAAAAATATCGTCTTCTTCGTTCTTTCTTCAGCTTCTTCAAGAAAAAATATCAACCACTTTTCTTCTTCACAACTCTCCATGCATTTATTACTCTACGACTTTATCATATTATCCAACAGATAATTGCGCACTTCGAGGCTAATNGGGGGGGGGGGGGGGGGGGGGGGGGGCAAACTCGGTAGAAAAAATGTATTTTGCCACATGATTATGGCATTCCACGCAAACTCGAGTTAATATGACATTTCGTACAAACTTTCTGGTCAATATGGCATTTTTGGGGACTCTCTCCAATTTAAATTGGATTAATTTCAGTGAGACCAATATTAACTTGATTGACCACAATTAGTTTGGGCAATATAAATTGGACTATACATCATAATATAAGGGTCTTTTACTTCAAAACTACTTTATGATAAGTACAAATATATACGTCCATTGTTCTTTGTATATAGCCGGTGTGTGCCGGAGATCAAGACGATATTTAATTAAATTTTTAATTAAATTTAATTAATTACATAATAAATAAAATATATTCAATAATTATTTATAATATATATATATATATATATATTATAAAAAATAGTTAATATTAAAATTGTTTTTAAGATTGTATGTATAAATTCATATTAATGTTATTTTAAAAAGATTAAATGTGATTATAAATTTAACAGCTTCTAAATAACAAAAAAGTTGAATTAGTTAAAGAACCAAAATTAGTTAGAAGACAAAAGACAACAAAACAAAATGATCATTTTAAAAATAAATAAAATAAAATTGACAAATCAACAAAAAAGTAAAAAAGTTTATATAAAAAACCTTAAAAACTTGTTATTGATGCAGAGGACATGGGTGTTTGCCTTTTTAGTAACATTGTAGGCACATAACTGTATATAGCTAAATTAAAAGTGGTGTTAAATACAAAATGAAATATAATATTTGATTTTAAAAGTAATACTTTGTATAATTATGATCTATACAATTATGTTTTGTATTAAAATTCATATTTAATTAGTTCGATAAATGATATCTTATAAATAATAATTAAAAGTTTTATTCTCATTACCTAAACAATCTGATAAAAAATTCTTATAGACTATGTATTATATTATTTTATAGAAATTTTATAAATTAAATTTAATATATTACACTAATGGTTTCTTTGTTTTATAATATTTAGTTTTTTTAATATTTTACATTCTTTTAAAGTATTTTCCTTTATAGATATTATATTTTTTATTTTCTTAACTCATAAAGATAATAAGATAAGCAAATTTTAAAATAATGTTTGACGTAACTCAAAATATGGAATAAATTAACATATGTCATATCTAATAAATTATATTTAGCATATGTTTCGATTTATACAATAAACGTTAATTTTCCCCAAATTTTGTAATTAAATATTATTTATTAGTAAATAAATCATTAATTAATTAATTAATTAATTTACAATTTCTAGTACTAATTATCTTCCATTGAATTAATTTTATTAGATAAAAGTTAAAAAACTAAACAAATAAAAAAATTGTTTAATTAACAATGTAGTTACATGCGATTATTTTGGCGATTTATTTAGTTAGACTTTAAGACAAGTTTTTAGTGCATCGTGGTTAGTTACTAGTCCTTCTTATGGTTTTGTTCAAGGGTATTTGCGATTCCACAATCTCTGGTTCATCCCCACGATGTGTTTGTGGCATTGTGATGATTTTGGCAGTTACAATACACCTATAAAAATTACTGGCTTTTTTGGTTTCACAACTTTTTCAAAATCTACTTCCCGAGTTGCTTTTCCTTGGAATCTATGTTTCAATCTCAAATGGTTAATCATCTTCAACATGTTGTTCAAGATTTAGATCTTGGTGCAAATGCGGATCCAACCCTCATGCCTCATGATGTTATGAATCAAGCGGCTCATGAAAATTGGTTTGTCTTGATTGGTATATCGGTCATCCCAAGACGACATAATTTACGAGTTATTCTTGCATCTATGCCACAAATCCGGGGCCACTCTAGCTTCATCCATGGCTGAATAATTCAAGAAAATTGTTTCCAAGTTTTCTTCCCATATGAGGAGTCGATGGAGACATTGCTCGGGCGAGGACCGTGGGCTTTTGTAGAGCGAATGCTCATTCTCATTCTCCAAAGGTGGAATCCGTTGATGGATCAGAATCTGCTCTGGTTTATCCCTTTTGGGTCCAGATTAAGGGAATTCCACTTCAATTCATGAATCAAGAGGTGATTGCCCACATCGGGCGTGCCTTGGGTCTGCTTATGGCAGTGGACTTCAATACTGAAGTTGTTGCATGGGTAAGTATGTCAGAGTGAGGATTAACAACGAAGTTGATTTACCTTCGCAATTTCAACGTAGGTTTCAGTTTACTAGAAGAGAGGATACGATGCTTAAATTTTGATATGAGAAACTTAAAGAGTTATGTGAGGTATGCGAGATGATGACTCATGACATAGGGAGATGTCTCATTCAGAATGGTGGTGTAGAACAAGGCTTTGATGATGATGAAGATGACGATGACATGAATAATGATGATCTGTCTAACCCTCCATTATCTGGTGGTTTGGTTATTGAAGAAATTGAATAGGGAAAAATCATTGAGCAACATCTTGTGAACCAAGAAGTGAATGATCAAGCGAGGAATGATCGTAACTAGGATACAATTGATATATTCTCAATTCATACTGTCTCATCTATGAACGTGGGTTCCACATTACGTAAGAGGAAGTAGATGGAAAATACACAAGATTAATCTATTAGTTAGGTGATCATTCTTGAAACTGTTGAAGAGAGTGGTTTGGGAAGTTTGGTTTCCCCTTGTGCGTGGTTTTGTGGTCCCACAACCACTGAAGTCCCCATCATTGCAATAGGTTTGGGAGGACCCTTGATAGTTCGACGCCTTAATAAGATGTGTTCCTTGTATCTTCCGAACATCTTGTGCCTTCTAGAAACTAAACAATATGATTCTTATGCTCAATATATTATAGTTCATCAGGTTTTGATTTCACTCTATGTATTCCGCCAATAGGTTTAAGTGGGGGAGTTTTTGTTATATGGAAGATGCAACTTTTAGTTTTTATTTGGTATGAGTAAGCTAATCTTGTAGATTGCAAAATTCAAGTTAATGAAGTTATGTTCTATTTGTCGTTTTTTATGGACACCCACATCTCTTTCTGCGAAATATCAATCAATAAATAATTTTACAAATATCACAAGCTCCCTGGCTAATAATGGGGAATTTTAACGTCATTCTATCTAATAATGAGAAAGCATGAGGTCCGATTTGGCCGCAGTCATATTTTGCAGATTTCAACCAAATGAAAACTACTTGTGGTTTTTGCAATTTGAAATTTGTAGGTATTTATGGCACCCACATCCCTTTATGTGATATATNGAATGAAACAAAAATTTTTTGAAAGAAAAGCCCCCTGGGGGATAATGGGGGGGGGGGGTTAACGCCATTTGATATAATGATGAGAAGTCAGGAGGTACGATTAGGTCACCGTCATATTTGCAGATTTCAACTGAATGATAACTACTTGTGGTTTTTGCAATTTGAAATATGTAGGTGCTCGCTTTTCGTGGGTTAGACAGAGGCATGGAAATTATGTTAAATTTTGGCAAATGAAGAATGAAGAACCTTATTTCTCTCTGCTCAAGCTCATTTCTTAGAGTTTAAGGGGTCAGGCCACCGTCCTTTGATCACTAATTTATTTAGTGTTGTTGATCCAATATGTAATCAATTCCGATATGATGATAGGCTTTACAAACAAGAAGGTTTTCCATATTATGTTCGATCTCATTAGTTTAACTTAAATAAATCTGACTTACTTCATTCCATATTATCTAATTGTAGGCGGCATATAGCAATTTGGAGACGCCAACATAATTCCAATTCTTCACTACAAATTAATCTTATTAGGCATGATCTTAATATAGTTGTAGCAACTAGAAGTTTTTTTTACTCTATATCGGCTATAAACACCAGTTAAGTCAAGCATATGCATTTGAAGAGTGGTACTGGAAAATTAAAAGTAGGAATTATTGGTTGAAGGCAGGTGATAGACATACACGATTTTTCTTTGCTACTGTAAAAGCAAGAACAACTAGGAATCTAATGTTGTCGCTGGAAGATGATTCAAGAAGTATTCATTCTGGAAATGAAGCACTTAGTAATGTTGCTTTTAAAATTATTTACTGATTTTTTTAAGAGCCAAACTGTTGATGTTCCTCAATGGATATCTATTTATTCTGGATTCCAGACTCGTATGTCCTCTAAAGTGAATTAAGATATGCTACAGGATATTTTAAATGATGGATTATGCGAAAATGTGTTTGACATTGGATCATCCAAGTCGCCAGGCCAAATGGTATGTCTGGAGCTTTTTTCAACAATTTTGGGAAGTTGTTGGTGAAACAATGTGCAACGATGTGCGTTATCTTTTGAGTCAGAATATTTTCATGGTGAAACAAACCTTACACACCTATGCTTGATTCCGAAAACAGATTTTCCAAAGACTATGGCTGATTATCGGCCAATTTCGCTCTACAATGTAAGCTATAAGATAATCTCCAAGGTGTTAGTCAACTGGTTAAAAACTCATGTTCAATTTATTATTATGAAAAACCAAGCCTCATTTATACTTGGTCGCCAAATCATGGACAATGTCATGATAGTTCATGAGATCGTACATTCACTTAAGTCGAGGAAAAGATGGGCACAGTCATATATGGCCGTCAAAACCAATATTTCGAAAGCTTACGATCGTTTAGAATATAAGTTTGTCAATGAAACACTTATGAGTTTTGGGTTTCGTCCTACTTGGATTGAATGGATGATGAACAATATTTCATCGATTTCATACTCGGTCTTAATTAATGGAAGCCCGTTTGGTTTTCTTCGACCAGAGAGAGGGCTTAGATAAGGCGATTCATTGTCATCTTATCTATTCACCATTTTCACCGAAATTTTATCTCACCAACTAACTCAAGTTGTTCGTTTGAAGCAAATAAAGGGAATGAAAATTATTACGGAGAGTCCTTCGGTTTCGCATATGTTATTTGCGGATGCTGCATTGTTTATTGGCTCATCCAAAATTAGCAACTATTGTTAAACATATTTTTCATGATTATAAGGTAGTATCGGGACAATAGAATAATCTTCATAAACCGGCAATAACTTTTGGATCTAAAGTTTCTTCTCTGATGAAATCAAGGATTAGAAGACTATTACAAATACACAATTATGGAGGGGGAGGTAAGCATCTTGGTCTGCTTGAATGTTTGGGACCTAATTGGACATAGATATTTTAGTATATTGTGGACAAGGTTCGAGCAAGAACAAAGGATTAGTTAAACAAATTTTTATCACCTTTTGGAAAGGAACTTCTACTCAAATCAATTCCTCTTTCATTATCAATTTATACAATGAACTGTTTTAGATTACCAAAAGGAGTTTGTGAAGATATTTAACGAAGTTTAGCTAAGTTTTGGTGAAAATAGAACTCACCAAAACGAGGCATGTATTTGTTCAGGTGGAAACGACTATGTCTCCCTAAAGGTGAAGGTTTCCATGATATTGCATGTTTCAATAAAGCTATGCTCGCAAAGCAAGCATGGCGACTTATGCAATCGCCTCACTCTTTGGTCTTTCGCGTCCTCAAGGGATGTTATTTCTTGAATACGAACTTGTTGCATTCTAGCTTGAGCTCAAAACCTTATTTCATCTAGTGTTCGTTGTTGGATGGTCGAGACTTGCTAAATAATGAGTTAAGATATCTAATTGGGGATGGTAAATCTCTAAGATTTTGGGTTGATCCGTGGTTGCCAACTAATCCTCCAAGAGGTCCATTACCTCTGCCTCATATTCAACAATCCCCAAATTTATTTGTTAAAGATGTAATTGGTTCACATATTGGAGTCTGAAATATGCACCAGTTGGAATAGCGTCTTGTGCCAGAGGATTTACAAAATGTTCAGATGTTGGAATTAACCACTGTGGATTGTCAGGACATGTTGGGATGGCATTATACAAAGTCAGGGTTGTATACTTGATGCCTCTGAATTTTCATTGATTTTACATATCAATTAGCATCAATTCTGAGGATTAAAAGCGTGCATACATCACATTTATAGTTTATTTTAGTAAGTTTATGATTTTTAGGACTTTTGCATTAGAATTTGCATATGCACGCATTTTGGAGATTTTTCAGGACTTTCAAGAGTTTTCGGGAAGGATTTGTGAGATTTCAGAAAAGCAGCACTTAACATTGAATGGAGCAGCACTTAGCATGGAATGGACTGGATCTACCTTAGGAACAAAGCATGATCAATCTCAGCACATGCTTGGATCGATCTCAGCCTCTTCTTAGATCGATCCCACTGCCTATTCTAGATCGATCTCACGGCTCTACCTAGATCGATCTGAGATCGATCTTACCTTACCATCTGGATCGATATGAGATCGATCCCAACAGATATGAGATCGATCACAACAACACCTCAGATCGATCCCTCTCTCTCTCATTCAAGGAAATTTGTGAAGTCTCAGACAAAGCTAAGGAAGTGCATGGAAGTGAAGCAAGAATAAAAAGGAAGCAAGGCATGATCGATCCCACCTTTGTCTGGATCGATCTCAGGCACTCAATACCTGGATTGATCCCAATCTCATACGCACCTTAGACGCATCTCAGTTGGATCGATCTCATGCAAGCGTCCCTAGCTCAGATCGGTCACGCACTTACCAACTCGATGTCAAACACGCTCCAACCCGACCAACTCAAATCCGGATATCACCTGAACGAAGATCCAAGATCCAAGACAATGATTAGCATTTTTTCTTTAGTGCGAATTAGGACTTTTCTCTGAACACTATAACATCCCTAATTCGCCTCCATTTGCAAAAAGGCTTTGTTTTTCTTTCCTTTTTAGGTTTAAGTCTTAGGTTTTATTTTCTTTTGATATTATTCATGTTCTTGGTGTAAAAACCAGATTTCTTTCAAGTTTTAAGTTAATCTTCTATTTTTCCTTTGATTTCTTTCTTAGTTTTAGGTTGTTGTTTAGTTTGTGCATCTCTACTTTCGTTTTAAGCTTTAATCTTCTGTTTTAGTTTACTGTTTTATTGTTGTTCTTCATTTCTGGGTTTGTGTTCTTAATGTTCTTCATATGTTATTCTTAGATATGCATGTTTAGCTTTAAGGTTATGCTTTCTTTTTCCTCTACTTCTACTCCCATGAGTAGTGAGTAGTTCACTAAGTTCTTGAGGATGGGGGTATACTAGAGTTGATGTTCTGGGTTTACCTTAGTACCTAAGTTATTTGTTCTTAGATCCCTTCTGTTTCACCTGTTCATAATGCTGATTGTATTTCTACCCGGAAGGGACTGAAAACCCGCCATTAGGCCCTTCAACATCGGAAGGTGAGTCATTGAAGGTGTCCAGGCCTAGGTGATTTCAGAGATTCGTTTTCTCCTTCTAAGGCATTATATGTTTGGGAAGCTTATTGACTATAGTAGTTGTTGTTCATGCATGTTAGGTAGTCACCGTCTATGACTGTTTTGCTTGATATTGATTGCCAAGGAATTGGAATTGATTGCATATGTTGCTACTGTCTAGGGGTTAGCTCATTGTTTGAGGTATGTTAGGTNCTCAAGAACTGCTTTACATTGCTTGCACCTTTCACCTTCTTTGCTTTTACTCTGTTTTTACATTTGACCCTTTTATGCTTCCTTTTATGTTTATGCATTTTATGTTCATTGCAATTAGGACCTTTTAGCAAAACCACCCCTTTTAATACTTAGCTTGACTTTAAAGCATCCATTGCATCCATATTCTTTAGTACATTCCCATTATGGATTGACAACCCATCTATACTACAACGATGGGTAATTGATATCCAGTAGGAACTAAAAATCTTACTATCAATTTGGCACCATTGCCATTTGGGATTTTTTACTACATTCTGGATTTTGGGTCTTTTCAGATCAAGCTTCTTTTACATTTTTACTTACTAGTCTACCTTTGTTTGCTTTGTTTTCAGGTACCTGCTTAG
>OVBE01005381.1:0-21846 GCA_900406425.1 Iberis pinnata | reverse complement strand
TATATATATATATATATATATCAAATATGTAATATATTTACATTTAAATAACTAATATACCATATGAAAAAATTTTAGTCATGGTAAAAAGGGTGATTGTGATTCTTTTGGTGGCTCACCATATTTAATAAACCAATTAAAAAATGACAAAACAATTTTAGTTAATTGTTTTTGGAGAAATGGTTCCAGCCTTGGTCTTCGCCTCTTCACATTATCTTTTCATCTTCTTCATGTTTCTATGAGCAACTTTTCATTTAGAATCTTTAAGTTTATAACTCAAAGAAAATCAGTTTACTTTTCACAACAAATTATTGTAAGGTAATTCTCTTTATTCTCTTTAGTTTTTTAATTACTTGTTTTTCAAATAAAAGTTGTAAAAAAAATTTTAAAATTTAATTGATGATTGTATGTTCGAATATTATGTGACAGAACGATGTTTTTAAACAAAAGACATCAACCATCTAGAGCAAAAAAGTAGAAAAAAAAAGAAAAAGAAAGAAGAAGAAATAAAAACGCAAAAGAATTTTTTATTGAGGTACTTCAAAAAATCTGACCTTATACATAAGTTTGTGGAAAATAATGATGAATAGTATGATACTTTTGGAAAAGATGCAGCATATGAGAATATAAATGAGGGTTATAAAAAAGAGGGTATTTTTGAATAAGAGAATATAGATATAATGAATGATGATGATTGGAAGCCAATTATGGTGAAAAACTACAATTAGCGAGTGATAGATAGTTTGATGGCTTCTTGTACCAATCTTGAAGATTCTCTTACTTTTGGAAAGTATTCAGATGTTGTTGGTAATGATCTTTTTTGAATTTAAAGTGCTACGAGAAACTTTACCAAAAGAAGTTAAGAAGCCTATTGAAGTGCTAGAGTTTTTTAAAAGCAGCTAAGAATTGTTATCCAAACTTCCTACAAAAAAAAAAGAATTGCTATATAAACTCATGAATTGCTTGCTTACCTTATACTGCTGACTATTCCAGTTTCGGTAGCGTCAGTAGAAAAAAAAATTTCAAAACAAAAGCTGATAAAGTCATATCTTGGTTCGAATATGTCACATGAGAGATTGAGTGATTTAGCTATTTTATCTTGAAAGAGAATTGCTGAAAAGTGTTAATTTTGAAAGTTTGGTGAACGATTTCGTAGAAAAAAAAAAGAAAAAGACTTATGTTTTAAAACTATAATTCTATTAGCGTTTTTTTCTTTTATGCGTGACTTGTTTTATCATTATAGATATTTTTATAAATTGGATCATCTTCTTTTAATTGTTTATGGAATGTTTTTATGTTATCACGACTCTGTAGACGATCCTTATGAATAGAGCAGAATAGTGACATACGACCGTCTAAGCAGCTGGATCTTCAAACCGGTTCCCTGTAAAATCTAAGAAAACTAGTCAAAGCACAAGTGCGATCCACAAAATAGTTAGGAGAAGGAGATATGGGCCGATAGCCACAGTCGTAGGGCCAGTTCATAGGAAACGAAGAAAAAATCGTTATAGAAAAGTGAAAAAAACGATGCGGGCTACGCAGTCAAGAGAAGAAGAGTATAATATATACAGTCCGGCGATGTCAGCATAAAACCGAACATCAATAGAGAAGGCGACTATGTCAAAGTAGAATTGTTTAGGAGGGAGAAAAGATAGAGAGAGTGAGAATGATAAACAAAATTTATTTATTTTATCGCATTCCAATTTATCATTTTAATGAAAATGAATAAAGGAAATTCTTCCACATAATTTAGCAATAAAGTTGACAATAAGAGAATGCACATTTGGTCGAGTGGCTCTCAACCACTATTGCTTTTCTCACTATTTGGAGTTTGATTCCACTTAACCGCGTGTGTACAGTATAGGCTATCTGGACTGTCTGTTCTGTTCAGTTAAAGTTGGGAAAAAAAAAAAATCAGACAATAATATCCAACCGTCCATGATTTTATTAAATCCAAAATGGAAATAGTACTCATGAACAACATGAAAAACAAAACCTTAAGCGTTGATCTATTGACTCTCATGGTATGAGTCAAAAGATAAACGAGAATATATTGAGTTCACACACAAACACACATTTATATATATTAGAACTAACACCCCATGCTTAAACGGAAAGAGCCTGTTGAGTCTTGATCCTTCTCTTTCTAAGGCGTTCAGCGATAATGAAGGATAGCTCCAGAGACTGTGAAGCATTAAGGCGAGGGTCACAGTGCGTGTGGTAACGCGAGCCCAAGTCATCAAACGTGACTGTACGCGAGCCACCAATGCACTCTGTAACGTTCTGACCAGTCATCTCTAAGTGAACTCCTCCCGGGTGGCTCCCTTCTTGCTCGTGCACATCAAAGAATGCTCTCACTTCCGCCTAAACATTTTTAATTGATAAGTTATCAAACTAACAAAAGTTATACCTTTAATATTATTTAAAAATGGAAATTGCATATTAATTGAGGACTCGTGCCTATTTTTTCTTTACTTTTCTAAGGACCACCTAACCTAATACAAAGCAGTTGTGTCAACTTTGGCCCAACCAAAGTCTGATATTTTTTTTACATCTTTCGCTATCTCACCTACTACCACAAACATATACTAATTACTATTTTGGAAAAGAAATAAGGTTATTCCTATGTATGCATCCATTTATATATGTTGGCAATAAGCTAAAAAGTAAAACATTTAATTTTCAATAAGGAGAGTTTTAAGTAAAACATACCAATATGGAGTCAAATGGACGAGTCTTTAGACCACATGGAGCCTTAATAGTGTTTCCGTGCATTGGATCACTGACCCAAGTCACAATCTGTCCAGCGCGTCGTACAGCTCTAATCAAATGAGGAAGCTTCACTCTCATATTCTCTGCTCCCATTCTTGTGATTATGGTTATCCTTCCAGGCTTATTGTCAGCATTCAAGATCTCAATCAGCTTCACTAGCTCCTTTGGGTCCATTTTATCACTCACCTATACACACAAAGATCTCAATAAGTTACACAAGGGAAAGCTAAAACCTTAAATGTATTATTAGACAAAAACAAACCTTGATTCCTAAAGGATTAGCAACACCTCTTAAGAACTCGACATGGGCTCCATCAAGCTGTCTGGTTCGCTCACCGACCCAAATCATATGAGCAGAACAATCGTAGTAGAGACCAGAAGTTGAGTCTAGCCTTGTTAGTGATTGTTCATAAGGCAAAAGTAAACACTCATGAGAAGTCCAGAACTCAGTTGTTTGCATAATGGGATGATCTAGTGTTAGTCCTGCAGCGTGCATGAAACCGAGCGCTTCATCAACACGGTGAGCTAGCTCACGGTACCTGCAGAACCAATATAACCAATTTAACACATATACCAGAAATGTAGATAGAAAAAATACATTAAACATTAAATTAGACCTAACCAGTTTGATACTAAATAAGGTAGGTATTAGAAAAAAGTGAACATTGCATCAAAATAGACCAACACAAGGAAGACCTAACCCTTTGATACCAAATCAAAGCCTCGTTTTTTCTTTGCTTTTACGTTTACATAATATTTAAGAGAAAAATCAGATCTTACTCAAGCCTAATTTGCATCTTCTACTAGACAAAGCATCTTGCTTAACGGACAAAAATCTAAAATTCCAAAAGATTTAATTACCTGTCTCCTTGCTCACTTTGTTCAGTGAAATCAAGATTCCATTGAGTAACTCTCTGCATAGCTGCATAACCACCAGTAGCAAAAGCTCTCAAAAGATTCAAAGTAGCTGCAGATTGACAATAAGCTCTGATCATCCTCTGTGGATCAGGAATCCTTGATTTAGAATCAAAAGCATCTCCATTAATGTTATCTCCTCTGTAACTTGGCAACTTCACTCCATTTCTCTCCTCAAACGAATCCGATCTCGGCTTTGCAAATTGACCAGCCATTCTTCCAACCTTAACGACAGGGACTTGACCACCGAACATCAAAACAGCACCCATCTGTAGAAGAATCCTGAAAGTATCACGAATGTTGTTTGCGTTGAATTCTTTGAAACTCTCTGCACAATCTCCTCCTTGTAACAGAAATGCTTCACCCATTGCTGCTTGACCTAACCGCTCCTCTAGCAATCTAGCTTCTCCAGCGAACACGATCGGTGGAAATGCCTCGATTGTGTCCAGCACAGCTTCGAGCTCGGCTAAATCAGGATACTCCGGCTGCTGCAACGCCTTCTTCGTCTTCCAGCTCTCTGGTGCCCATTTTGATTTACCTACATTAACTTCAACGGGTTTCTTCACCGTTGAGGAAGCAGGTGGTTTCGGATCGGTTTGCACGGCGGAGATTCGGAGGGAAGCAAGTCTTGGAACGGCGGAGGAGAAGGTTGATTGACGGTGGTTGTGTATCGACGGTTTGAGATTGATGCTTCCATTCATGAGCGCCATTGTTTCTTGATTTTATAAAATAATTAATTATGATATTTGGGGGTTTGGTGTTGAGATTTCGAGAAATGTGTGTGAAAAGATGTAAACACGAAACCTGAGAAGTGTTAGGAAGAGAGGTTAAGGGTTTTATAAACCAAAAATGTTTGGTGAAGCATTTTTGAGTCTGCGGTAGGTAAATTCACTTCTAAGGGGTATTTTTGGTAAATATTATGTCGGGATTGTTAGAGGGGTATTAACGTCAATTACACTCAATCCTTAACCGGGAAATGGATTCGCTGCATCTTTAGCTGGTTCATGGATTGGGTCAACATTTACTTTATAAATTAGGCTGTTTTTTTTTCTTACCAAAACATATTATGCAAAAACATAAGAGTTTTTTTCTTTTAAATACCATAAATGATAAACAACTTATATTATATGCCATATTAAAACTTCTCTCTAAATTTTTTTTTTTCCTTCCGACTATTTCTCCACCTTATTTCTTAACATCGCCGCTGGCGACCGGCCATCTCGCCAGCACTGAGCGGCTCTCCTTTTGCTTTTTCTTGTTTTCTTTTCGGTTCTTTTTTCAACGGCGCTTTCTTTGCCGATTTCATCTCCATTTTACATCGATTTCGTTTCCTCCAGGTTTTTTCTTCCGTGCATGTCTCCATCTCTTGGATCTCGACCATCGTCAACTATTCTTTGTCCCTTCTGGGTTGTTCATTACTAATCGGTTTTACAGGATCACTTATTATGGTTCATATTTTTTGATGATCGCATGTTACTAAATTGGATGTTATGTGGTCCAAGATGGTGGTATCATGGAGGATCTATGGTTTCTGGAGGCGAGTTATTTTGGTGGATTGGATCTGGAAGCTTATGGGAATGGCTTTTGTTTCTAGGCTTTCCTGCATGTTTCTTTTGTCGTTTTCTTAGGGTTTCCAGCACCGGTGAAGGAATCAGAAGCTGGTGGTACCAGAAGATTCCGGTGTGGCTGAGTCGGCGACATACTATCTTGCAGGAGGTTGCTTTTTGGGTTTTGGGCCTTATGGGATTGCTTCTGGGCCAGTGTTGTTTTCTTTTCAATAATGAAGTTGGGCTTTTTTTCATGTTTGTAAATATCTACCAATAATTGTCAACTTAGTTTGTTTATTAGGCATAGACAAACAATTACTTTGGCCTAGATGTGATCATCACCGATCTTGTATTGGTCGTGGTTGTAGACCATATACATGGGATCAAGGAATATAAGATATCTAGGTTGGATGTAAATCCTAGATTAGTTTCTCCCATTTTGGGAGTGGTTCTTCAGAACTTTAGTTTAATTTCTATGTTATGTTACCTCAAAATGAGGTGAGTTACCCGTAAAGGATTTGTAATTTTTCTGTGTGGGATTGTATCTACCTTTTGTGGGTTGTTTGTTTCTATGCTTTAATTAATAAAATTAAGTTGACAAAAAAATATTATATGACATATTGTGTAGAAATTGTAAGGAGTGTCATATGTGTGTGGTATAGTAATATGGAGGAAAGACAAAAACACCATCTCCAAAATGATGAACTCGGGTGTACTGTAGAAGCAGTTAATGCTAGTTAATGATATTAATTTGTGACATAATGGATTTAGCTTAATCCAGAAGGCAATCACCCTCATATGTGGATATACGAGCTTGTGCAATTAATATGGCATCTGGTCTTCTTCTTCAAGCCAAATGTGTTCAAGCTAAGTGCTTTTGGCAGGCAAGATCCATTAATTTTTTTTATTCTTTCTGTTTTTTATTCTTCAATGAATTCTAACATGAAAGTTCATTTATTATATGAAAAAGATTCAATGGAAAAATGATGATTTCGTTTTAAATGTTACTTATGTAGGTAGTATATGATGGACGAAACAATGATGATAATAGTTGGTGACTGTAAATGTTTAGAGTCTGGATTGTGGCATTTTTGTGTTTCAAAAGACATGTTTGCGAAATGTATTCACATGAGAAGATATGAAAGTAATAGAAGTTTTTAACCAAAGTTGTTGAAGCTTATCATGGGTGGATAAGGGAAGATCACAATAAATTAAGCTACTGGCAGAGAAGCTCTGATGTGATTTTCACATAGGTGAAAATGCCACCTATGTCTGACGATGACGACCATGGTTTGGAGAGATTCAAAAAATCAAAATCAGAAAGTGATGGATTGAACATGTATATGTTCATCGTCACTGATAGTTTGGTGGACATGTAAGTACCTTCCAGTGTGTCTATGTGGACATCCGGATTATGTACACTTAAGGAAAGTAATACATCGGGTGATGGATTGTTTGTAAGATATGAGGATGTTGATTTTTTAGAAGTCGTGGGCATACTTGAATGTGTATACAGAGACACTAGTTGTAGCGGTGAACATAAATATAACAGTCATGCCTATAGTTCCACTTGCATCGAACAGGGGATAATACTTGGGTCAAAAATGTTCGAAAGTGGTCATGAAGATCTTGGAAGTGGACAAAAATGTAATGAAATAACAGAAGCATCTGATAGTGGACTATCTATGTTAGATCGTGGACATGAATAATGGAAGTGGACGAACATGTAATGAAACCGCCAACGAGCGTATTAGTGGATGAGATATGTTTGATAGTGGAGAAGACGTGGTTGTATGTGGACATAAACGGTATCAAGAGGGAAAAAACATGTAAATGCGAACGATAACAGTGAGTTTGAAAATTTGGAGAATGATGAAGAAGGAGAATATTGGCACGATAGTGGCAAGGATTACGATTTCGCTGTCATGTGAGAACGTATAGACAAGGAGTACACAACACAATGGGATATGTTTGATAGTGTGTGATAAGGTTGGTTAGAGTTGTGTAGCCAATTATGCCGGAGAAACTGTGAATGTGTGGGTGGACAGGATATGCAGATGCGTGGAAAAGTGATGACAAAGCGTTTTGATAGAAAAAGTATGACTGATGATGGTGAAAAACATAATATGATGTGTGTAGAGGACACTACCAGAGTCAATATTCAACATGTCCCAGTAAACAATATTGTGGGAAGTGTCTTTGTGCATTGACATGATGACGATGGGGGTCGAAGGGGTGGACAATGCGATACGGGAGAAGGTGTGGTATTATGTCATCATGCACAGGTAGTGGACAGACTAGAATAAGATAGGGTATTGTGCCCATAAATAGAAGGAGTGTACATGCTTAAAGAGGAGACATATCATAATGTATATGGGCAACTAATTGTGAATAATGGTGGACTATATGGTTCGTCGGATGGTGGACATAAAAACCTTGGTGGCAATTGCGATGGTGGAATAATCATGGAGAACCTTGTGTTAGCACTTGATGACCAGCCATACATGGTCAACGTTGGGAGAATGCCAAGCGAAGAGGCAAACATGAATCTGAGAAAATGAGGTGATGCAGTTTATGTTGGAATGATATTTAAAAACAAGAGTGAGTTTCATAAGACAATTTTTGTCTACTATAAAGATATTATTTTATTTCAAAGTGCAAGCGTTAGAAAATAAAAGGGTTATTGTCGTATGTGTTGATCAAAAATGTAACTGGAGGGTGTATCGTACAATACATCCACGGTCTAAAAATGTTGAAATTAAAAAGGTGACCATGAAATGTACATGCGATGTGAGTTCAAGATCACATTACGGTAAGAAAACGACGTCCATCATCCTTGGCAAATTACTAAAGGAAAAATATGCTCATTGACAAGAAAGTTGTGTGCATGTAAAGTACCAGAAATTGTTCTTTCAGAGTTTAATGTAATATATCATATATTAAAGCTTGATATGCCAAATAAGTCGCAATTAGAGTTGGTCGGGGTAATGAGGAGGATAACTACAAATTTATGTCCAATTATTTTCATTTAATTTCTATGAAAAACCCAGTGACAATATTAAAGGTCAAAAAATTAGGACAACTGAGGGTGTGGACTTGTTCAAGTATTTGTTTGTTGCTTTCGGTGCTTCAGTTGCAGGGTACAAATATTTAAGGAAGGTAGTTGTCGTGGATGGTATGCAAACAAAGGGAAAATATAAAAGTTGTTTAGTAGCAACAAGTGGATAAGGCAGAAACTACCATATTTTTCCATTAGCATTCGGCATAATAGATGGGGGAAATACTGCTAGATGGATATGGGTTTTTAAGCAATTGGCAACTTTTATTGCTAACAGAGATGATCTTGTATTTGTCTCAGACATACATCAAGTCATATATGCATGTTTGATTAATGTCTCAATTGGTATGTGTTTGCGCTGATGTGGACACGTATGTTGTTAGTTTGCGCTGATGCGGTTCATGAAAACATGTAGTCAAATATGTCTACTATTTATGAGTGGACAATACTCTTAATAGGCTAACATTGATTAACCTAAAACCAATATATACATGCATGTTTTCGGAAGGTGTATCCAAGATCCCACCATGGAGTTTGTGTTTTCCACTTGGAGATAAAGGTAAAATATAGGTTCAACTGTGAAGGGCTGGCAAAAATGGTTTTTAATGTGGTTCGAGCGTACACCATTGGAGATTTTAGATACTGGTTAGAAGAGGTTGAAAAATAAAGCTCTAGTTGTAGTAGGTATTTGGTGGAAATTGGCTTATCGCATTTGGCACTTAGAATTTTTCCAAGGATGTAGTACGATTTGATGACCAACAACATATCAGAATCGTTGAATACAACACTACAAACAACAGTAGAATTCCGAATAGCTAGGATGGTGGAGTCAATAAGAACAAAGTTAATGGGTTGGTTTTGTGCAAGGAGAAAGAAAGCTTGTCTTATAACATCGCGGTGCACACCTGAGATTGAAGAGTTAATGATCGAATATCTGAAAAACGCAATAGATTGTGTAGTAATTTGAGCAGTTGAGGCAATGTTCTAAGTTAATGACTAGGATGGATGTGTTTTTATAGTTGATTGATGCCTCTGCATTTTACATGTTTTAGGAGTGTATTTATCATCATTTTAGGTTCATTTAGTTGTCAATATGTTGCATTCATAAATCTTCTTCAGTAAGTTTACATTTTTGGATAGTTCTGCATTAGCATTTGCATATATGTGCATATTGGAGATGTTTTAGGTACTTAGGAAACACTCTTGGACAATGAAATCAACGAGGAAGGAAAAGGGTACTAAAGTGGCTAAGTGATTCGGGTTTTTAGAACAAGTCAAGCGGAGCTCAATCAGAACTCGATCAAGCTGATGCCGAAGCCAACTCGACCAAACCAGCTCGATCAGATGTTGCGTCCAATCATGCTGAAACAAACTCGATCAGAAATGGGACGATGATGGCACAATGGACTCGATTAGATGAACTCGATCACACCCAGTTGAACTCGATTAGACAAAATCAATGACGCCCATGTGAACTCGATCAGAAGAATTCACTTGATCACACCCAAGTCTCGACTCGATAACCCAAGCTAAACCGACTCGTTCACCTGCTCAAATTAAACCATGCAAATTTTAATCATTTTTCTTTTAGTGGTTTAGGGTTTTTCTAAACCACTATATAAAAACTAAATACGCCTCTATTTGAACTTATGCCCTTTTATGCTTTATTTTATGTTCTTCTTTTAGGTTTTTCTGTATGTTTTTACCTTTACATGTTCTTGGATGATCAAACCAATATCTTTCATTAAATCAAGTTTATGTTTATTATTTATTATTATTTATGTTTTTTTAGATTAAGGGTCATGAATATCTGGTGCATGTTGATCTTTCATTTCATTTTCTGGTTTTGATCATCATTTTTTGGGTTTATGCTTATTGTTTTCTGGGTTTTTGTTCTTGCTGCTCTTGATTATCATCTTCTGGGTTTTTGATCTTTCTATTCTTACTGTTCTTAAGAGTTTGATCTTTTATCCTGATGATTTGCTTAGTAGTTTCGTTTTCTGGGTTTTCTGATTTGGTGATCATCATGAGTAGTGAGTAGTTTTCATGGTTTCTGGGGATGGGGTAGATTAGTGTTGATTCCTTGATTCTCCTAGATGTTTAAGCTTGATCATTTTTATATATCTCTTTTGTTTCATTGTTCTTAATACTTATTTTTTCTTTAATCAATTGAAATATGATCTTAGGCATTTCCTCACCCAAAAGGTGTTTGATGAAATGTCTGAACAAAGTAATTTCAGAGATTTACATTCCTAACCCAATAGATTGGTTGTTTAGGGTGTTTATTGACTTGAACCAAGATTGTTTCTTCGTGCTTGTTAGGTAGTGTTCCATTAACGAGAGTTAGTTCTGGATATTGCTTAGTTTGAGATCATATATCAAGATATTGGATTTGATTGTTTCTGAATATGTAGTCTAGGGATTAGCTCTTGCTTGAGGTATGTTAAGCATCTAGTTAGATCAAAGAGGGTCACTGATCAATTACCCCCATCCTTAGGAACTGTTTTTATTTTATTGCATTTTAATATTGTCTCCTCTTCTGCTTTTAGTTTACTGCTGTTTACTCTTTAGTTTTTGTTGATGCATGATAGTTCTTATGTTCTGTGTTTTTACTTCCTGTTTGTTCGGTTTATTTTGGACTGTTTGTTAACCCATATTATTTACTTGGCTTGAATTAGTAAATCTGATTGCATCCAGAGTGGTTAATAACTTCACGTGATTGGATTGACACCTATTAAACTACAATGACATGATAGTGTAATAGAAAGTGAACTAGTGAAAAAACCTACTATCATTGACTTGCATAGGAAAACTTGAATTTGCAGGGTATTCGATGGGTTTCTTGTGCCTTGTTGCCACGTCATTTCGGCTGTTGGTATGACTTTCATCAACATATACTCCTTGATTGGCAAGTGTTACTCGGTGGAAGAGTGGGTTAAATTGTGGACATAAATTGTTCTTCCGCATGCTAGGTAAAGGGACAATGATGTCCCTCAGAGATTGATGGACGAACAAATCAATCCTCCAAAAACAAAAAGAGGATCTGGGAGGCCACACATGGTTAAAATCCCATCACAAAGAGAATACTTTGTAAGTAAAATTGAACTAAATATTATGCATAATCATAGTATTTGTTTTCTAAAAATAGTGATGGTGGTGGACAAAATGTGTGTGTAGTGTCGTTTTATGTCTCTTTGGACATGTGGACATTATGTGTTCATTTTAGTCATGGTTTATTGTGATTTTTTATCGTATTTTACACTTACAACGAATGTTTTTATTGTTTTTCATTATCCAGGGGGAGAAACAAGGCTCAACGAATCTGCACAACATGTAGTTACTTGTCGGGTCACAATAAGGCAAATTGAAAAAATCATATATAAGAGTTAAAGAAGCTTGTAGACGGATATAACCATAATTTATATTTTTTTTATCCATGTTTTTTGGTTTCAAATGTGGGGACATTGTGGTTGATTGTTTTGGAATTTAACCATAAAAGATGTGTTTGCTTATATGATATATATTCATATGTGAGTTTGTTATGTTTGTGAATCGGTTAAATCGTATCCAATGGTCCTTGAAAATAACTACAACTGTTTAAAGTAGACAATTAACAAGGTCAATTTAAAATTGATTATGTACACATAAAAGTTGTGGACAAACTATTTTTAGAAGTTACTTAGAAAACAAAGAGGTTCGTAGTCGCTTGACATAATCCTAAACAAACATAAAAAAGAGACATAAAGTAAAATAGTTAAGGAAGCATGATATCAGAGAGACAATGTGTAGACAAACTTCTCATACACCTCCATAGCATGATGAATCGCACAATACCAACTATTCCTTTAGTTATATATGAGAAATCTATGCCCTAAGAGTGAAACTCGATCAGCTTCATTGCCATTGAAGCGCAGTCACCAACCCACGAGATTTGCAGCACATCTAGCACTCTCACAACTCTGAAAACGAATGGCATCAGTTGTTTATCGCTATCACTGCAGACCAAGTAATTGATTGCAAATTGTAGAAATCCAGCTAACGGTTACACGATTGTGTCCACTTTTGCATCGTCCACTCCCTTCCAAAAGCAATAAAAAAATATTGATACGTCCTTCTTAGAGATCAATTAGAAGGGAAACCTAATGTGATTGTCCCTAATCCATGGGAATGTAGACGGTGTCTATGGCCGAGAACCAAGTTAGCTTTTTTCATACGATTGTGAACAAATCCTTTGATGTATTTTTTGATTGTGTTGTTCCAGGACCACTTGTCTTCGGATATTGTCTTCTTGTAATTGTTATTTTTATTATATAACATGCGTATAAAAAATCTATCAAGAATGTCTATCCTCATGGTGAACAAATTGTCTCATTCCCTCCGCCACATCTGACTTAGCAAAGCATCAACATGCTGATAATTTAGACAAACATCATTGGTAAGTGTACAATTTATACATTTCTAAGTGGACATTCTATTCCACAAAACACAATCAACAGGAAGTATGATTACACATTGTTGTCTATCGTTTAATTATGGACATCAAACTATTTAATAAATTAAACATATCCAGTCTACAACCATTTAATAGACACAATCAATATCTATTAATACACTTACATTGGTGTCTATGGATTGTCATTGATTCAATGCCACATAAAAAGGAGTAATAAACATGTTTCCCATCGATGATGTAAGGTCTGCATTTTGTAAAATAGATCAATTATGATAGATTGTTCGGAAAAGTTTGATAAATAACTACTAATGTTTTACTTCTTGCCATTTGAGTTGAGTTTGGATTGAAAATGCCTTATGCGTGATGATTAAAGAGGCACAAGAGAAGCGCATACCTCTTTTAGAACAGGTTAGTGCTTCGGAGTTGTTGAATCCCATAACCTTTCAGGCTTTTTTGAAACTCTTTTCTCAAGAATCTATGTATTTGGAATAGCATCACCTTCATCCGCGAAAAGAAGTCTTTTATGTGATTTTTGAGAGAGGCAAACGGTATATTTTTGTCCATGTGTTCCATCTAGGCTTGTCCACCTAGTAAAACATCTTGCCCGCTTTGTTCTTTTTTCATTTTGTCCACTTAGTCCCCGACCAGCTTGTTCCTGTAGGAAAATATAGTTCGGCCTCCCGTGATAATAAGTCTGTTGTCCTACCTATTTTACCTACATCAAGAATAACATTTCTTGTCCATCAGGAGACTTCTCTACCTATACTTCATGTCCACCATATTCAGTGGATTCCTGTTGAAGCAACAATCGATTAAACTGGCCAAATATATATAACCATTTTATTTTATTTTTCCACCTAGCAATTATACTCACTTGTCTTTCGAGGACGGCTTCTCCACTTAATACATCTATATCAACATCTTTTTGCGAGTCCTATAAAAACGGAACGTGTTTTATTAGTATCGACCATCTCCCTACTTTGATTACGTGATAATTGACACTTACATATTCTTCTTTTGTCTCCACATCCTGAACTTCCTATCCACCAATTTTATTCGGAACCTATGACAATGTAATATCGGTATTATGTCTACTGTTTGTTCAATAACTATTTGTCCACCATATTTGGTAACTTACTAGTTCTTCAATCATTCTCAATTTGTCCGCAATCTTTGTAAAGTATATGTGAAGTATATAAAACTTACACTTTTAAATTTTCCAATCACTTGTTCTGCTTCAAAACACACTTGAACAAGCTTTTTTCATTTTCCAATATCTTCGTGGGGCGCATCACATTGAACCCCACTTCTACCCGAGCATCATCATCTGGAACCCCGCTTTTACCCGACCAACATAACTTTCAAGGGTTTTTTTATGAGTTCACTTGAATATCACCTTTGGTACCATTCTGAAATATATATTGTTGGTTATATATACATATGTTTAAACGTTCATTTTTTCCACTTAATTTTGTAAATTAATAACCTAATTTGCCCACCAATAGGGTACACTTACTTATCCTTCTTGTATCTCTTGAACGTGTACATCTTTCCCAACAACTTTTTTCAAATCTTGCAAGTCTATTAATCAACATACTCTCATCCACTACATAACTATCTCCCTAATACTACATAACATATTTGAATTAGTTACTTACAAGTGTTGCTTGTTCACATACTTGTGCATTCTCTTCACCACGTACTCTCCTACCTGCATCTTTTATTTTGCCCTGAAGAAACACATATTGTCCACCAGTTAAGAACTAAATAGTGTTGTCAAGAGGGTTGAAAGTAATTGTTGTGATCATGTTCTATAACTTACAAGATCAATTTTTCGTCCTTAAGCTCTTCATCATGTCCAAGAACCTTTCATAAACCAGCCAATAGTAATTTATCCGTAGGCCATATGCGTGAAATTGGGCCTTCTCCACCAAAATATATTTGCTCACCACTTGAATTTGAATGTTCAGATCATTTCCTCCATAGAAAATTACCATCGACATAGTTTGGTAATTCATCCTCATAGATTACTTTAGTTAACAAGATATCATCGTCTAATAGGATAATTGTACAATTAGGAAAAATGCGAACAATCAAAGATGTGTGACCTTGTCCTTTTCTTGAATAGGAGTTGAAGGTTTGCTATGTGTTTCAATAATCTTATAAGGTTTTGGACCAATGATTCAATTTGGATCATATTTTGGATCATCAATAGGCAACTCTCCAGAAGTTGCGTCCTCGTTCATGATTGTGGACGTAATCAGGTGGCATGTTTGCATTGTCTATGTGACCATATAGTCGACAACAAGTTGTCAGGGGGAAGACCAAAAATATTTTGTGCATGTTATATTTAGATGCTATAATTTGTATTTACGTTATCTATGGATGTATGTTGGGTTGTCATATCGTCCACTGCGTTTGCAGTGGACTTTACCTTACGAAGAAGAAAATATACATATGGTTAGTTACAAGGAAAATATCAAGCATGTCCATATAGTGACTTACTTTGTCTACTTTCATTATGGTTGTCTCTGTTTTGTCCCCTGGTCTTCGGTGGAAAAAATTTGGTCCTTCTCTTCGTCCACTTCCTCTGAGATGGGCGTCACCTTGTTATGGAAAACATTGAAAAATTATTAGTATCAATAAACATCAACTACACGAAAAATTTTGGACATATTATATTAGGTGTGCCTACCGAGTGCTTACGTTGTCTACTTTTTCTCTGGTCTTCTCTATTTGGTCCCCATGACCTTCAGTGGAAAAATCAACAGCCTACACCAATTGTGGTGGTGGTTAGTCTTCAAAATAACTTAGAAACTTGGACTCAAATCGAAATACTTACGCGGATATCTAGTTCTGTGAGAACAGTTGCAATGCCTGAATAGTCTCATATGTTGCCACCTGGTTGAATCCTTCCTCATATTTGCCCACTTTTCTTTGAGATATTGTGTTCTCTGAGCTAGTACTTACATAAACTTGAGGAGAAAAAGGTTGCGTTCATTTTTCTTGGCTTGTAAACTTCCCACCCTTACGCATTTCACCATTATAAAAAGCGCAAGTCTGATTCTTCCTGATGAAGGCAATTTTTGGGTCCATTGGCAATCTCTTGTCCATCTTCAGCCAGCCTACAATGTCTTTGATGGTCACACTCTGCTTTGTCTTTGATATTAGGGTGTTCCACAAAGAATTCTTAGCGTCTTCTGGAGATTGTAATTTCTCTAATATTGCTGGTTTCGGGTAAGACCCACATGGAAGACCTGTCACTATACCAAAATCACGAAGGGANAAGGGAAAATCGAAATGGATCCCCCGGCAAACACAAACCATAATTTTTTTTTTTTTTTTTTTGCAGTTACCAATGACTTATAGAGCATATGGTAGACAAGTTTACCTACGAAAGCTGCCTTTCATATTGGAATATTCAGCAGTGGACCAAAAACTGAGATCTTCAAGTGATTTAGATCGGTTTTGTCTTCTAGCGCATCCACGATGTCGAGCATGAACTCTGGCTTTGAGTAGCAATTGATACGGCCGCCTGGTGGATATCGATCACAGGCATAAAACTTTTGCAGAAGTCGGTCCAGGTCAAACTTCAGTTCGTCAGAACCATGGACATGATCTGTCCCCTTTGAAGATGAAGCACGACGAGGCAAATTTACGATGTATGGGTTTACGTTGACAAGCGCCTTAGACATTGTATCTCCCTCCACTGGTTCATTTTCCTTCAACCTTAGAGATTTACGAGTTTTTCTCCTCGATGAAATTTGTGTTGCTTGAGTATGCTTCATTGACAACTAAGATGAAAGAAACAATAAATCGATTTTAACAATTTTAGATTTAGGGTTAAAATCATTTGCTCAAAAAGATAATTATTGCATACTCAAAAAGATAATTAATGGAAAGAAAAAAAAAGTTCATGTAGAGTGGAAGCATGGAGTAAAAAAACAACAAAAACTGTTTCTGAAATTTTAATTTTTTTAAAAAGTAATATCACATACGCATATCAAATCGGAAGTATCTGTCTTTTTATTAAATAGAATATGGTAGTGTTTATATTATCTACACAGTATAATGTAATTTTCTCAAAACATAACGTGAATCCAGACACTAATAATAGAATAAAAAGACCGTTTTATTATTTTTGTATACATATTGACATGATTTATTTTGCTGTATATAAAATTTCTGAGTCAATCCAGGTCTCATAGTTTGAATTAAAAGACTTTAATGTCCTAGAAAATCTTTTATTAATCTGACGTTTTTGACTAGTTCGGGTTGGACACAACACGCACTATGACTTGGCCACTGGGCATATAATTTCTATTGTTTCTCCTATTTAAAATCATATTGTAATTTATAACAAATGATTTAACCATTTAGAAGTAGATGATTAAACTGGATAGAGATTAGACAAGTTAATCTCACCTAACACCCGTCGCGAAGAGCCGAAACCAACCATTTTACTTCGCCAACTCCCACTTTTAATTTATTATTAAATTAATTAGAATTGTTTATTGTTTCAAGTTTTCTCCATATAGATTTGTTAGTGTTCACCAAACCCTTTCTGGTCAACTAGAATATTATAACTCCGAATGAAAATACAAAGAGGAGTTACAAAGTTCAGAAAAAGTAACATCATAATCCTTATTCCAAAAAATTAAACTACAAAGTTTTTAAACTTAAATGAAACACGCCAAGATGATACAAGCTCCAAGCCAACACCAACAAAATACTAAAAGTGGCATTGTCGTCAAACTTGTAAAAGCCTAGTTAGAAGCCTTTGAAAAGAATACGGATTTTGATCATAACAAAGTGTAGAAACAAGGAGCGAAGAAGACTCAAAATGCGAAGCCACCACACTCATAAGAGAACAAAAGGAGATCATAAGAGTAGAGCCAAAATCGACCAAAAATTAAATCGAGAAGTAGTGGAGGAAGCATAGCGATAACACCAAAGATCAGTCAAAACCAAAGGCCCGAAACCATAAAAAAAAAAAACAAAACTAAGCCTAAAATATCATGTCGCAACATGAGCGTTAAACCCCTAAGAAGAGACAACATTCATTATCTTCTTTATCTTTGTTGATACCGGGTTTAGCACCCCGATCAAAGCCCAATCAGATTCAAGATCATATTCGCGAAAAGCCTAACTCGACAAAAAGAAAATAAGGAGATAAGAAAAAATATCAAGACTATTGGAGAGAATAAAAAAAATATCGAAGAATCATGAAAATTACCTAAAATATAAGAGATATTTTTGTAAAGATCTAAATAAAATTCTTTTAACTTTATTATAAATAATTATAGATTTTAGACCTAAAGAAGAGACCAATTGTTATTTATCTCTTTTTCTCTTAGTTAGATCGACATATGATCTAACTCATAAACTTTAAATTCGATAATACACATACGCAAAAAAATTCTTAGTTATTTTTATCGTTCAATTTTATTGTATTGAATTCTTGGTTCAACAATCATCATAAGAAAAACTAGAGGAAGAGAGAGGAGACCAACTGTGGATTATTCGGTAGACAAAAATAAACTGAAAATTTTCTAATTCAGAATAACAGATGCTCCTAGATCTTGTAATAAAACCAATGACCCCATAATTTAAATGGAAAATTCCTTGGAATTTATTGAAGGTATAGAAAAACGTGTTAAGGAGACTTGAAAATGGAATGGAATGAAATGAAGAGCATATTCTTTTGTATTCTTACTATATACTCCAGTTGACAAGGTGGAGACATGATGTGATTATAATCAAGTGAGGTCGTCCTCACCGAGTTTTATTCTTCAACATGTTGGTGAAAAGTAGAGACAAAATGTAACTGTGTTGATTTTGGGTGTTACGGACTTATTACAAATATAGTCATTACTGACGTCTTTAAGTACTTTTTTCTTCTTTCTATAGTACCTTCTCTTTTTCTATTTTCTCAGTATTCAGATTATTCATATGGTTTCACGAATTTTTTTTTAAAAACTTAGAAACATAAGGAAGTAAAAAATGTTTGTTTTTCAACCATTTTTTTTATAACAAAGATCAAATGATTTAGTGGTCATATCACTCATATTATCTTATTATCATATTAGATTCATTTATATAGCAAATACATTTTTATTTATAAAATTTGGATTATTGAATCCGTTAGAAACAAAAGTTAATTTGACAAAAAAAGCCATTTTGTTGATCATCACGATTCACATGCAACTTTAAAAAATATATATGGTTGCATAACCATAACATCTTCATAAATTAATTAGAATTTGACCAATTATTGAGAGGTACTAGAACACAATGCTAAAATTATAACTTATTGTCCATTCTATCCTTGTAACACAGTCCAGCCACTTTTTCCTTATTCTATTTTCTCCCTCTTTCTTAATTATTTGTATATTTCCCTCTTCCAGTTTTATTTTGCTTTAGCTTCTAAAAACTGTTAGATTTGAGTTATATAAATATTTAAAAAAACATAGGGGTGATTGGCTACCGGATGTAAAGGCTGTAAGTTATTTTAACAGTCATTGCTATGATTGGACATTCTGATTTACAGTTTTGTTACGGCTCGATTTTTACAGTTTTTCGATCGGTTTTATGAAAACTAGAACTATTCGGTTTAAATCTAGTTACGATTTGGTTTCGGTCTGAGTTTTTTGGTTTACGACTTAAACGATTTTGAAAAAAGAAACCATAACAACCATAAGAAAAATCAGTGTAGATCGATTGGGTTTCCGTTTTAGTTTTATATGTGAAATATAAAGAATTACAACAAATACTAAATAAATAATGTATATACAAAATTAATAAAAACGTAAAAAATTTAAATTCAAGTCTAAATATCCTGATTAAATCTATTAAAATTTAAGCTAGACAAAAAAATGAGAAAAACTTATTTATCGTCATCAATAGTTAAAATTGTTTGAACAAAAATAAAATAAAAGAACCATATATATATATATAATGTATGTGAACTAAAATGATAATTTCTTACATTACAATTCTAATTAACTTTTAATATAGTTAATTTGAAATATATATATAGTTAATTTAAAAACCATAACGGTTTTACGGTATTTAACCGAACCAAAACCAAACTCAAAATATTTTTATTATCATAACATAACGGGGTTTTAAGTAAAATCGAAACCAAACTGAATCACTTAATTACGGTTCGATTCGGTTCTATTTTATTGTATTACAATTTTTTTTGCCCAGCCCTAATCACTACAATCATATACACACCAATTAGACTTTTTTCAAAACTTAGTGTGTTTTTAAAGTCTCTACAGCCAAGCTTTTTTCTTACTTTTGTTTTCCAACTTATATTAAAATCTACGTAACAAGGCTATAACTTTTTTAACTATTAAAAATATAATAAAAAGCTAAATCATTCTTATTTCTCTTTTTCCAAGATTTCTAAAACCTTTTTACAAACCTATATTTCATTTAACATACAAATTGTTAATTAATTAATAAGTATTTTTTATTTATGTTATTTTAAGATCCATTTTAATAAAATTATAATTTCTTATTCTTTTTAATAATTTTATATTTTAGTTTGGTGAAAATATTTCAATAATTTATATGAGATAGTAATTCATGCCTTTTTTATTACTAATCAAATAAATTCAACTACAATATAAGTTTTCTGTTTCTCTTTTAATAATTTATTATTTTTTAATAAATGTTATGTTGTTTGAATATTAAAAACTATAAATGTTGAAAATTTTAACTACATATTTGAAAAAAACATACTTTATTATTTCATATATTTATCAACTCTTCAAATTATATTTATTTTAAAGATACATGAAAATAATCCTTTGTATATTTTATTTTTATATTTTCATAGAATTATAAATTTAAAATAATAAGTTTCAAAAAAATATTTATTAAAAGTTATAGTAATAACTTTCATAGTATAAGTTTTTTTGTTATAATCTTTCATAAGTTACCAATCAAACTTTTATTTTCAATCAGTTCTTATAGCCAAAAGTTTACAATAAAAGTCAACAGTCACAGTCTTTACCTTACCAATCGACCCTATAGATTTTTTCTGCATATATCATATTTAAATTTTTTAATATATATATATATATTAAATATGTACATATTTATAAGTATACATCTGCATGTTTAATAATCTTATCTAATAAAGTAAGATTTTTCCACAACATAGCATTGAGAAAGCAAACGTGGCGAACTCCTTTAAATTTATATATTTACTTTCACTCCAAAATCATTTAATTTATTTTAGTTATATCATTCTAAAAACATCCAAGATTTATTGTTTCTCTAAAAATTTTCACACTCAAGAGAAGATGACAAGCTCTTTTGAATTTGTATATTTACTTTCACATCCAAAGATATTATCACTTATCTTATGTAATAAATAAGGTTTTCCACATTAAGCATTGAAAAACCAACACGTCGCGAGCTCCTTTAAATTTGCATATATATTTTCACATCTAAAACCACTATTACTTATTTCAATTATGGGGAGTTGTAATGTATATACAAAATATACCATAAAATTAAGTAAATATCATATTACCTCTCTCTCTCTAGTGTCATTATACAATCTATACAATATCACCCCTACTAACTTAAATAGTTACTCTACTTCACTAGACTTTCTTTATCAGAGAAATAATTTTTTTTTATCCAATAAGCAATTGCACTTCGTCTTCTCTTTCCTGTGAATTTTCGGTGAGATAACTCAATCGTCGCCATTACTTCCTTGCTCTAAATTTCTCAACTGCTAAAAGTTAAATCAAGTTCAAACCTATCTCCTCATTTAAATTTTCGGAAGCTCTTATTCACAGAGAAAGGAAACTGAACAGTAAATGCCGGGAAGAATCCGAAAGATTCCTCCAACTATCAAACGGATTCACAGAACTCGCATCCAGGGTTTCTTACTTAAGGTAAATTTTACTTAAGAATTGTGTAAATTTCAGTTAACCGATTCATATTGTCTGAAATTAGTTGAATATTAGCATACAGAACAAGACCGTTATTGTTTTCCTTCAGAAACTTGTCTTCTTTCATACGGCTTATTCAAAAACTTTTTTTTGGGGGGGGGGGGGGGTTTTTAAAAAAATTTT
>OVBE01005380.1:0-21852 GCA_900406425.1 Iberis pinnata | reverse complement strand
TATATATATATATATATTACCAAAACCTAAAGTAAAAATTCTAATGACACAATTTGTAGATCAAACAACATAAAATATACTAAAAATTTCTAGTTCGCGAAGAAAATAAGCATTCTGAAAAAGAGTAGCTGGAGTTGGTATCACTTAGTTTGATGGGCGACATACTCAGTTGGTTCAATAGTGAAATCATCTGACATCCTTTTAAGAATTGGACATACTTTAAGGCAAGACTGATCATGAGATTCAACAAGCAGAAGATAAGGGATCCAAGTCAGATGCTATTCTCGGTCAGAAAGATGGTACGGTAGCATAGTATATACACATATTTGAAGATTTGTCCTCTCAAGGCAGCAAATTATCATATGTGCATTTAGAAAGAATCTTCATAAATGGTTTAACAATTGAGATGCAAGAGGTGGTTAATATTTGTAAACCGATTGATTTGGCAGAGATGAAAGAGGCATCTATACATTGTTCAAAGTAATTTATAAGGAATCTCAGAGAGATTATAAAAAATTTGGAAATAATAGAGGTCAACAAACAAATACAACTCAATTAGGGTGAAAAATGAAAACAATCACACCAGATAGCGGTTAAAGAAATCACAGAATACATCAATAACAGGGCCATAAACTGCTGTTATGTTTATCAGAAGCTAAAATGGAAGAATATGACTAAGAAAAATTCTAAAGGAGTCTCTAAACTCAAAAGTTGAAAATTGATGATCTTACAAAAGTAACTCCAAATCTTCAAATTTGGAGATTCAACTATTTTTCTTTTTTTTCTTCATATTAGTACTAAGATTTTTATGTTTTACTTTAAATTTATATTAATTTTTTAATATTATAGTTTAGAAACATATAGAATAAAAAATAATATTGAGATAGAAAAATATCACGCATCGTTAAATTTTTCTACAAAAATAAAAAACATCAAGCTACTGAATGCACAAAGATATTTTGTCGTGCCATTTAGGATTGTTCTCAAAGTGGTATCTAAGGTCAGTAACGTGGATTTCGTGGAACGTTGGGTAGCTTAGATTGTATGCACTAGAAGTGGAAAAATTGCCCAACAACATGGGCAAGAAAATTTTTCGGTCATAACGGATCACCTACAATCATTCTTGAAACATTTGCAGATTACGACCTGTGGATATAACATGCCTATTTTGGTATGCGAGACAACAACAATGATATTAATGTTTTGAAGTCATCGAATTTATTTTAAAAGCTTGCTCAAAGTACTGCTCCTCCAGCTAGTTATATTATACAAAAAAAAGAATATACAATGACTTATTATTTAGTTGATGGAATATATCTGAAATGGTCCACTATTATTTAAACTATAAGTGATCCACAAGGTCCAAAATATAAAATGTTTATGGAAATACACGAAGCATGCCGAAAATATGTTGAACGTACATTTGAAGTTATACAATCCAAGTTTATGATTATAACAAGATTATTACGTTGCCGAAAGAAGTAAGTGTTGCATGATATAATGATAGCTTGCATTGTAATGCATAACATGATAATCGACGGCGAACATGATATCAATGTACCCATTCGAGATGCAATATTAGCTCTTGAGCCAACTGTAGAAATGACAATAAATGAGAATACTCGAATTCAACAATTTTTATCTTATAATTTGCAATTAAAAAATAGAGAGACTCATCCATCACTTCGAATGCATTCGTAGAGCATATATGAGAACATTACAAAAATAATTATAATTAATAATTTGATATTTAAATTTTGATTTTTAATTTATAATTTTATTGGTATGTTTTTATAATAATTATGTAATTTGTAATATTTTATTAATAAATATTGTATGTAATAATTAAATGATGTTTATTATATTTATTTGTAAATTTTATGATGTCATATACTAGTGTATACAAATATGAAAAATATTGCAACATACAAACTTTTGATATTTTAAATTTGAAGTAATGCTTTTGGAGAAAACCACAATCTTCAAGTTTGAAGATCATGATTGTCCAAATTTGAAAAATTCTTTTAAAGATGTTCTAAACCAACAAACCGCATAACCATTTATAGTGGTTTAAGACTATCTTTTATAATTAGAAGTCTTAAAAATTTATTTAACAAAAAAAACTTAAAAATGAAAATTAGAAATTTATACCCTTATTTTTTTGGGTCTATCTATATAAATTAAAACAAGAAAAAATACAAAGTCCACATATTTTGGCTAACTGAGCCCAAAAATTCGGGAGTCAATGCTCGACATATTGGGAGGCAAAATGAGATACTACTACAACAAACAACTAACTAAACTTAAAGAAAAACTAAACTGAAAAAGAACTAACAATGCTCAAAACAGGACTCCAGCTTCCACAAGCAGAAAATAAATACCACAGAGGCTCAGAAAGACGAGGCTACAGGAAACCTGAAGAATAAACTGGTACATGTCCTCACTAAGATGCGATAGACTTCAGAAATAATAATTTTGTGCTTCGAAGGGAGGTAGAAGTGGAACCTGTCAGAGACATCAAAGAGAAACAACTTTAAACCAAGATAAAGTAGGCAATACTCCATTATGCCTCAAGCTAAACCTGACCACAAATTCTAGCAGAGGAAGCTGAACAAGCTGCCTACCCAGTTCACCAAAAACGAGTGAAAGACCGATCCAAAGTAGGCCAAAGAAACCAAAAGACCCTTTTACGAGCACCCAAAGAACTTTAACAGAAGCTGACATTAGCTCATAAAACAGAAACTACAAAATCCATCAGTGAAACAGAAGCTAGCTAAAATTAAGAGCCAAAATTTAACCCACATCAACACAAACACCAAGGAAAAATCTGACAAATCTCCAAGGCATGAACTAGAAAAAACATGTCTTGAGCTACCTTAAGAAACGAAGGCAAGACTTTGTCTAAGGGAAGTCGAGCGAGAGATCCTGGATCCGTCGTCAGAGGGAGTTACAGAGCAACCAAGAGATGTCGAGATCAACCATGACCAAACTAAGTACGCCCAGCGAGGTGGTCTACTCCACCATCGCAAGGGCCTCCGGAAATGAAGCAAAAGAAGCTTACTTCTGACACCGCTACGCCGATACTAAAAACAAACAAACGAACGATAGGATCGGTCTCGGTGATGTGAGATGCACTAGTGAGCGACCCAAAGAGCAAGATCGCAAAAATGCAATTTTTGGGTAAGAGAAAAGAGAGAATCAACATGCAGAAATCTTCCTATCATGCAAGAGATGCTTTTCAACCAACATGCAGTAGATTCGAAGCGGAACTTTGTTGTATTCTTTGGGCCTTAACAAGCTTGTCCGACATTTGCTTGTCGAACCTACGCTTGTGTGTTACTGAAATCTTGTCCGTTTTTCGTCAAATTAAGTTGGATTTTGATATTTGTGTTAAGATTAACTATAAATCAAATTTGTAGCTGTAAATTAGAGATTACCCCCTCTGAATGCATATTTATAATTATAACGAATTAGTGTAGAAATTAGCATTGAAGATTGGTCGGGCGTATGTCTCACAATTAGGAAATCAAAAGTGGTCCATTATCAAATATAATATGTCAAAATACGAAACATCCTGTACGAGTTAAGAGCAAAACGACGACAAGTTTAAAACCGATAACTTTCTTTCAGTTGATTAGGATATAATTTGGCTCGGTTCGGTTTAAATGGTCCAGACCGGAGCTGTACAATAAGCGAAGCTTGAAGTTCCTCTCCCTTCTATTATTACTGGCTCACACGTGAGCACATTGTTCTCCATATGCACGTGGCTCTCTTTTATTGGCTGTGGTCTTTGAGGATAGCGTCCCACGTGGGAAATCAGCATGGCGTCATATTGTGGGGCCCCAAGTTTTTTTCTTTTCGTTTTGTATTACTTTATTTATTTGTGTTTTTTACCCTCATACTAAAATCTAAATTTTTGTCCGACTCCATTTCATATCTATTATATATATACTTTTTTTTTTGGGTCAAATTCACATCTATGATATATTAAAATAAAGTAGCATTTTAAATTTCGAAACTATAACTTTCTAACATTTTAAATTTTGAAAGTTTAACATAGATATTTTTAATATTTAAACTATCAAAAATAGCACAAAAAATCTCGAATGTCGCCGCCGATTTTAGCTTTCACGAAAAAAAACTTAACTCCATTTAAAAAACGATTTTCTAATATTTTTTTAAAAAAAATTATAAAAAATTCAAAAAACACTTTAATTAAAAAAAAATCATAAATTTTCAAAAAAGTATAAGAAATTCATATAGCCTAGAAAATAAAATAATTCATCAATTAAATTTATAAAATAAAATTATCATAAAATTATAAAATTTAATTATAAAAACTTATAAATATATTAAAATTATAAAATTTCAGAAACACTTAAATTCAAAAAATCATAAAAATTTAGAAAATTAGATTGAAAAAAATTTAAAAAGCCTAGAAAAAAATAATTGATCAATTTAATTTTTCAAAAAATATTATAAAATTATCAAAATATTATAAAAATATAAATTTTTTAAAATTAACACTTTAAATGTATTAAAATTATAAATTTAAAATTAATTATAAAAAGTTATAAATGTGTTAAAATTTAACATCTTCAAAGAGTGTCGATTAAGTTGAAAAGATAATTATAAGTCAAAAAGATTGGCAAGAATGTTATAAGTTAGAAATATTTCATATATTTTAGAAATAAAACTCAAAAAAGTGTAACTCAAACACATAGAAAGATAAAAAGTCACATATATTAGACTTGAAATATGAATATAAGCTATACAAAAATGTTAATCTTAACACATTTATAGTTTTAATAATATTTTTGATAATTTTATAATATATTGTTTTATTAAATTGATCAATTATTTTATTTTTCTAGGCTTTTTGAAATTTTAATATAATCTTTTGAAATTTCTGAATTTTTAATGATTTTTTTTTGAATTTTTTAAAGTGTTTTTGATATTTTTATAATTAAATTTTATATTTTTGTAATATATTAGTTTTTAATTTAATCGATGAATTATTTTATTTTTCTATACTTTTTGAATTTATTTATAATTTGTGAGTTTTTATGATTTTATGAATTTTGTAAAGTTTTTTAAAATTTTTGAATTATTTTTTAAGAAATATATTTATAAAATATAACTTTTATACGCAGTTAACAGTTTCAATTAAAACAAAGACGACGGAAAGTTGGCGGCCGCTTTCAGTGTTTTTTGTGCGATTATTGATAACTTGAGTATTAGAAGTGCTAATGCCAAACTTTCAAGGTTTGAAGTGCTAAAAAGTTATAGTTTCGAAGTTTTAAAAAATATGAATTTCATTATTCATATAAACTAAATAAAGGTTACCATAGATACTTTTAATAAACACCTTTTCAAATGTTTTTCTTATTTAAATTAGAAATTTGCTTTAAATTTTATTTATTTACCAAATTTTTATTTTAAATTTATTTTCTAGATATTTTAAATTTAATATCAAAGACAACAACATCTAAAATGAATAATCTAGACATGTTATTTGAACAAATATAAAATTAAACAGTAGGTTCAAACTTAAAAATATACATAATTAAATATTAGTTATCATATGTTAATAAATCAGTCTAACATATTTTTTCAAAAAAAAAAAAAATTATATATATAATAAATATCCAAGTCAACAAAATAATAATATATATTATTGCATTTTTATATTGTATAATAATATTTCTACTAACATAAATCATCACACTTTTACACTTTTACTTCAATGTTTGTATATTTATATTTATCGATAAATCATATGATCATTATTTAAAAATTTTTATATTTATACATAAAATTTATATCATGCTATCATAATTAAAAATTATATTTAATAACGTAAGATTTATTCTAAGCTTATATATCGACTAGGGGGTGGGGTATTCTTTTTTTTAACTCATTAAATCAAAGATATAAGAACCCGAAATATAATAAAACAACAAGAGAAACTTAATTACATAAGACGAGTTTCTTCTTGAATGCGTGAATGAAGCCACACGGGTCCTTCCAACGATAAATAAGATTGGAACAAACCAAGTTTTGAAACACTTATACCAATGTCTCTGGTTATGCGGTTGGCTGAAGGAAAAGCTGTGTAGAAAGAACAAGACAAAAAGGAGGCAACAACATTAGTGATTTTTTGAAGTAAACTCTTATACTTCAACCAAAGAGATTGTTGGATAATTGCTTCGATTACGTTTCCATAATCCAACCACACTTCAATAGCGGTCAAGTGTAGGTCGGACATGCTAGTAAGGGACCAAATATTGCAACAAAGTTTTGCCTCAAATTTGTTGATTGATGGAAGAAGAGCATCCCTTGAGTGGAAAAAACATCTCATGTAGAACTTCGGACTATCCACGCTCCACCTATTATAAATTCATTACCAGATCATGATGCATGAACATTGCACTTTAGAAATGATGGGGATGGTTTGGTCCAACGAGATTCTTGTAACTCTCGATGAGAACAAGTTTTTGTATGTACCAGTCGGGACTCATCGTGAAGCCTGGTCCAGTGCAATGCCTCCTCTTGAGCCATTGTGACCATTACCGTGATATCATTTTGCTTTCCTTCGATAACCAACACATTTTTATTTTTCTATATTTCCCACAAGATCCAAGGTATTGATTCCCGCATTGTTTTGTCGATATTCGAATCGCTCATTATTTGTAGCATGGTTCCCATATTTTGAGTTAGTGAATTGGTGAAACCGTGACTAGTGCCAGGAATAGCTACCAATTGCCAAATTTTTTCCGCGAAGACACACTCAAACAAGACGTGGTTTATTGTTTCGTATCCTTGGATGCAGAATTTGCAACATGTGTCCGCATGTAAATCGTGTGCAGTAAGACAATCGCCTACCGCCAAAGCCTCAGACAAAGACCTCCACAAAAACATTTTAATTTTTGAGATTGTCTTAATCCTCCAAATCCTTGATTTCAAATCATTAATAACCATTTGTTGAATGGATGGTTGAAGAACTTGGTCCTTTAACTTAGTGGGGGGAGGGGGGTGTATTCAAACAAACATTTTAAATGATTTGAAGTGATTTGAGTTTTAGTGAGTTTAAGATAATTTTAGGTGAATTAAAAAATTCATGTGATTTGTTTTAAAATTCTCTATTATCCCATCTAAAACCATGAAATTTAGAATTTTTTTTTTATTTTTAACTAATAAAATCCACTAAAATACCATCGCATCACATGAAATCAACTACTTAAACATTTACAATAACAGTGGATTTGATTGTATTTTTTCAAGTCATTAATCCAAAAACATTAGATTTCGTATGATAATCTAAATTTTTTTTGAGTAACACATGATTTGTCATTTTAACATAAATCTTCTAGAATTCGGTATTCAATAAATGAATTTTGACAAGGATATATAAGTCAATAATGGCTTCAATCGTTTGTACTCAGACCAACATATATAGAAATTTAATCATCTTTTAGCTAGCTTTAGATACTATATAACAATAATTATCGCGAGTAGTTAAATATAAAGGAGAAATGCTACAAAAAAATTCTCCAACTTTTAAATTTATGCCAAATAAACCTTCAACTTTCACGTGAGTCAAATATATCACGAACTTTTTAAGAGAAAGTCATTTAGAACTTTTAAGATAAAACCAACTGAATCACAAAATATTATTGACCAAGCTATTTTGATCTCAAGAAAAGCCAGTCGTTTAATTTTCACTAAAGTTGAATTTTTACGAGAGTAAAATGGTTACGTCAACGAAAATTTGTGATTTAAATGACATTATCTTAAAAATTTGGGTTTTATTTGGCTCTTTAAGAATTTGAGATTTAAATGGTTTCACCGTAAAATATTGTGATTTATTTGTCGTATTTAAAAGTTTTTTAAAAAAGTTCCGTAAATTTGAATCTTGAAGATATTTTGCAAAATTGTAAAGACGAAAACGTAAGATTATAATTGTATATAAAAATAACTAGATAATTTATTTTAGTATTCCAGTTCACCAATTATTAAAAATAAGTTATATTTTTCTTTATATTTCATCATGAAAACTAATATTGTATTTAGATATATAACGGTATTTTCTAGTATATATATAAAGATATGTTTACAAAATTGATTAGATATGATATATCAAGCAGATAACTTAGATAGATTTTTTCAAACTCATGTGACTATTTTTTAATTGAAATGAATACCTTAAAATTTTCTTTAGTTTCAATATTATCACAAAATTTCACAAATTCTAGCTTGAAAATATCTATTAAAGAAAAGAGTCACTTGAGTTTGAAAAAATATATCTAATTCATCCATTTGTTGTTTGATATCAAATTATTCTTTTACATTATCTTATGCATAAATAATTATATTATCAAAAATTCATACACCAGAATTATTTTTTTTACATTATTACAAGACGTTTTAAACGCTCGGCAGTGAGCCATCGTCCACTTAGCTTCGAACATTTAATTAAACATATATATATATATATATATGAACGTCTAGATATGAATTTATTTTTTAGAGATGTAATATAAAAATATACTTATTTTGAATAAATTTTGAACTTGATTACTAAAAGAATTACCTAATTTTTATATAAAATTTTAATCTTACTTTTTGTGTTTACAATTTTGAAAAAAAATCTCGAAGATTTAAATTAAAAGAATCTTCAACTTTCAAGTGAAAAAATAAAACACAATATTCGAGGTAAAACTATTTAAATTCCAAATTGCCAAATAGTCAAATAAATTCCAAACTTTTAAGATAATGTCATTTAAATCATGAACTTTCGTTGAACAAACCATTAAAATTTCATTAAAATCAACTTTTAATAGAAGTTAGACAGTTGACTTTTTTTAGACCAAAAAGTGGCTTAGATTTAACTAGATTAATCGTAAAAGTTTGAGATTTAAATACATTTTTCTTTAAAATTCGTGATTTATTTGACTCATTTAAAAGTTGAAGGTTTATTTGCGTAAATTTTGAAAATTGGAATTTTTTTTTCTGACATTTCTCCTTTAAATTTAATCACAATATTAAATTGATTTGACTTTAAATCAGAACATGGATATATTCTAAATTTAGTTTCTTCACTATGTTTTCTCACATTGTCACAATTTTTGGCTTACCTTCTCATATTGTTATGTTTTGTTCAAGTTTAAAAGTACTTCATTTACATGTAATATGGTTGACTATTTCTTTATGTATAAATATAAAAGACATCAATTCGCAGATGATTTTAAAAACTTACTGACGTAACCAAAATTTAAAAGTTGAAAAGACTTGAAAAAGATTAAAATATTCTAAAAACACTTTAACTCGATAAAACACTCTAAAATAAATGGTAATTCCACGTAAAAACCAAGTAAATCCAATAATCATGAATTAACCAACTCCTAACTAAAATAAGTGGTAAAGCACGTAAAACAAGTGTGGATGCTAAAACACACAATGAATTTTTAAACACGTAAAACAAGTGTGGATGCTAAAACACACAATGAATTTTTATCAAGTTATCTCAATGATAAATTCGTTGTTCTTGTCAAAATTAGGAAAAAGACGCAACACAAACTCAGATAGAAAGATAGAAAAGTAGATTTTATTGATCTCCAATATTTGAATACAAAACAACTAGTTTATTGCTAAATCTTAGTTCGGAAAGTCGTTCTAATCTCATAAAGAATAATCGATATCTGCTTCCTTCTCTCTCTCTTGTTTTATATCTCTCTCCGTCTAGTTCGAGCTGTTCCGATCTTCTCGGATTGTTTGGCCTACATTCTCGCTGTCTCCCTCCTATCTTGGAACCGTCATGACCTAGTCTTTGCTTTCTCAGCTCGTGCTTACCTTCTCTTCGGATCGTCTACGACTTGGGTGTTTAGCCGCTCACTCTTCACGCTCAGGTAGCGATCTACTTAGTAAATCTTTCTGGCATTAATGCATGTTGAGCCATCATCCAGAAAGTGACACTAGTTAAGGCAAAATCGTGCTGAGGGGGTTTTGACACCAACATATTAGCCCCCAGGTCTCCCTATAAGCTTAGATAGTTGGGTGACCTTCAAAGATTGATTGGTGAAAATTGAATTCGGGATTGTTTGTTTCAGGATGATCTCCATTTGTCATTCTCATTTAGATATGCACGCATTCATATGTGGTTATCACATATGTATTTTTATTTTTCGTGTTGAACCGCATAATCTCGCTTTTCCAAGAATTTATCATTTGTTAGATCGATTTGTTGCGATTTCGGTTGAGGAAATCCCAACAGTCCGGCAGTTATTTTTCATAACACGCGGCGTATGCTTCAATTTCGAAATTCAAAAGTATCATGATTATGCCTACAAAAGGTGGCTTCGCATTCTTCGAGGCAGTTACTGTTGCTTTCCCCTTTCTCCTCAAGTGCTTGGAACCGTCTCCCCACTACGCATTCAACCACCAACTCCTTTTCTCTCTTTACGCAACCTAAGGTACAATTATTCCATACCTCTTCTCTCTTAATTTCTGCCAGGGTTTGTTGTTCCCCCTTTCAATCCGTTCTCTTCTTGTTCATTTTTTCTACGATTCTCTTTGAATTCTCCTTTCCTTTCCATTTTTCTTCCTTTAATTTCTCTTCCATCTTGGTTCTTTCGCCATGTCGAAACAACTGGTGCTTCGTTCCCGGAGCAGAATCTCATCATCGCATTCTACGGCCAGTACGAGTGTCGGAACCCCCATCGTTTCCGGCGTGAGGTCCAAAACGGTTGCGGCTCCGGAAATCATGACTTTCTTCTCTTCTCGCTCATCTCCTATGTCTGTGAGAACGCTTTGGGAGCAATTTGATCTCCCTTCTGATGTCAGGTTTCTGATCCCTGATCCCGGTCAGTTTCCAAACAATCCCCCAGCGGGATTCGTCGCGGTCTATGAGATCTTTTTCAAGACCTGTGGGTTGTGTTTCCCCGTTCCTGAGTTGCTGGTTTGATATTTGCATCACCGAGGGATGGCTCTGAGCCAGCTGATGCCTAAGGGAGTTTGGCATGCGATTTTCCTGATGGTCCAGGCGAGGGAGAACGGCTTTGAACTAGGTTGTGACATGCTCGAGGCTGCCACGTATGCAAAAAGGGTCCGAAGGGTGGCCTCTGGTACCTAGCCAATAAACCCAACCAAGAGTTCACGACTGGTCAAGCCCCCAAAAACAAAATTGACTGGGAGCAACTTTACTTTTTCTTAGAAATTTATCATCTCTCTTTCGGAACTACGAGTCCTAGCGATCTACAATTTTGGTGGACTAGGGGAATTGGTGTGAATCCCCTCTTTTTCCTTCTTGAACATAACTCATGTGTTCCTTTGCTTATTTGTTGAGTCGATGTTTTCTGGTTGTTTTCGATCTTATCTTTTGTATTAGTTGATTTTTGGGCATTATTCGTTGACTGGTTTCCCTATTCTTTATTATTTGGGTGTTTATCAGTCCCGCATCTGGCTCAGGTTGAGGATCCTTCTACTGAATATCTGAAAAATTGGAAACTTCTCGGGAGCAATCGACAGAGCAACTGGAACATCTTCGACGGGGAAAGAGTATCCCGCAACTGGCTGCCGTTAGAACCGTTATCTGAATCATCCACAAGTAAGTAGTTTGTTTGGGTTTTCTTCTGGTCTGATAGAGTTGTGTAACGTTTGATGTGTGGTTTTGCTGCAGGTGCTCCGTCTCAGTGTTTGTCTGTCACTATGAAGAATCCCATCCCATACCGTGAAGCTCTCAAACTAAAAATTTCCCAAGGGGCTCCCAGCTCGGTGGGACTCAGTGCTGCTTAGGAGGCGAAGATTCCCAAGGATTAGGCTCCCATGGAGGTGGACCCTATTAAGGTCTCTGACTCATCCCGTGGTGATCATCATCGGGAGAAGGTTGTAGGCTCCAGTAAGAAATCGTCCCGTCTTCCTCCGATCCGGCGCAGCACTCGCCACCTCGAGGTTCCCTCGGAGAAGAGGGCTCGCACTCAGGAGGCATCCCCAGTCGATGTTCATGATCATGGCGAATTCGCCTTCAGCTTCTCCTGGCCGAACCAGTCTTCCATGATGGAAGAAGGGGACCTTTGTGCAGATCTGATGTCCAAACTTTTCCTAGGTGGTCCTAAGGTTTACGACCATATATCATTTTTTTTCAGAGGGAATACGCTGACTGGGATCGTTCCCATGCTGAGGTATGGTTGTTGTGCTTTTTATTTCAATTTTCTTTTTGTTTCGCGATTCGAGAGATGGCTTCTGTTATGATTGGGATGTAACTTATTTTTCCTAGACTGCGGCTCTAGCAAATCGACTGGTAGGGGTTTTGGATGACGAGCTGAGGAGATCGAAGAAGAATTATGGGATCAAATTGATCGAGGATGTGACAGCGAGAGATGATAAGGCTATCTACAAATTGAAGACTGCAGTGAGGCAGGTGGAAATACTAACAGACGAGAATAGTAGGCTGAGGGCTGAGGTAGTTGAGCTGGAGGATATAAGGAAGAAGGATGTAGAGAGGCTGAGTGCGGAGGTGGCTCGTCACGACAAAACCAAGAAGGATTTGAAGAATGAGGTGGCTTCCATGGCTAAGGAGCTAACATGCCTCATGAAGGATATGGATGACCAGAAGTAGAAGCTTAAAGAGAAGGAAAATGAGATGACGACGCATTTCGTCAAGAAGATGGATCAGGTGAAAGGGAAGTTCGTGAATGAATGGGTGTATCAGGATAAGCTAATGCAGGTGGAACATATTAAATGTAACCTCGAGCTTATTAGGATTTTGAGAGAGGGGGAGACCACTCTGGAGACGGAGTAGAAAGATCTGGAAAATGACCTGGATGGGTTCAACGAGGAGCTGGCTATGCTAGATTTCAAGGAGCTGAACATGGAAAAGGACTGGACGGCGATGCCCACTGGGTCCAACCTGAGCGATCCCTCTGAACCCAACCCGACTGAAGACATAAACCCTTATGGTACAAATCTCCCATCTCCGAACCCTGTTGAGGAGGCCGTCGTTGGAGGGGATAAAGATGAGGCTATAGCCGAGGAGGAAACCGAAAAGGAAGAGGCCGAGGGGCTTGGTGCCGATTCGGGTGGAGCTCTTGACAAGGCGCTTGAAGTTGCGGTGCACATTGGGGATGTTGCAGCTGTTCTGAGAAAAGAAGCCCCCAGAGGGGATGACGACAATGCAGTCAGCCATGACCCGCACGCCTAGAAAATCCTCCATCTCATCCTGTTTATCTTGTGTTTTAAAATTTCCTTGAATGTTATGCGANGGGGGGGGGGGGGGGGGGGCTTTAACGCAAAACTTTTAAGTTTATTAATTTTATGTTGGGGTCACAGTTTAAGTCTTTGCATGTCGTTGATATTTGCTGGAATGATATCGCATGTGCTTGCTAGCTAAGATCAATATACACTTTGTCATTAAGATAAATTGTTTAAAACAACATACTTTATTCGAGAGATCGAATGTTCAAAAGAAGAGTGAGTGTTTCAGTTGTTGATAGCGTTTGTCATATTCCTTAATACGTTATTGCGAGACTGAGCTTGGCATTAGCGCTTATACCTTGCTGAGGGTTGCTTAGGCTGATACCCACGGGGGGGGAGGGTGTGCGCGATGTCTTGTATGACTGGTCAGGTCATACAATGTGATGTGTTCGATTGTTTTTTTTGAGTGTTGTGCTATAATGAAGAGGTATTTAAAGGTTTAGATAGTTGTACCAGAGAAGTAAAAGTTGAAGGTTTAGGTAATCCTTTGCAGGAGCAAAATTTGAAAGCTTGGGCAGTCCTTCGCAGGTGTAGTATAGTGTTCTCCCCTCAATTTTTTTCGGAATATTGATAAATATGATAGGCAAAAACGACAAAGACTGGAATGATTGGTGATGGATACCTGGGTGAACTTTAGGTGTTTCATCTCGTTGGTTGGGTGGGGAATTATATATTGTACGTCCTCGAGCTGGTTCATCAATTTCGCAAGAGCCCCCGATTGATTCAGGTTGGGTCTTTAATGTAGAGGACAAATACATCTCCCCCATTTTTGAACAAAAATTTATAAAGAAGGAGAAGGCGGGCTGGGTCAGAGTGCAAAGGACGAATACATCTCCCCCATTTTTGGGCAAAAATTTATAAAGAAGGAGAGGGCGGGCTGGATCGGAGTGCAAATGACGAATAGATCTCCCCTATTTTTTGAGAAAATTTTCTAAGGAAAGGAGAGGGCGGACTGGGTTGGAGTGTAAAAGACGAATACATCTCCCCCATTTTTTGAGAAAAAATTTATAAGGAAATGAGAGGGCGGGCTGGGTCAAAGTGTAAAGGACGAATACATCTCCCCCATTTTTTGAGAAAAATTTATAAGGAAAAGAGAGGGCGGGCTGGGTCGGAGTGTAAATGACGAATACATCTTCCCCATTTTTTGAGAAAAATTTATAAGGAAAGGAGAGGGCGGGCTGGGTCGGAGTGTAAAGGACGAATACATCTCCCCCATTTTTTGAGAAAAATTTATAAGGAAATGAGAGGGCGGGTTGGGTTGGAGTGTAAAGGACGAATACATCTCCCCCATTTTTTGAGAAAAATTTATAAGGAAAGGAGAGGGCAAGCTGGGTCGGAGTGTAAAGGACGAATACATCTCCCCCATTTTTTTGAGAAAAAATTATAAGGAAAGGAGAGGGCGGGCTGGATCGGAGTGTAAAGGACGAATACATCTCCCCCATTTTTTGAGAAAAAATTTATAAGGAAAGGAGAGGGTGCGAAATTGAAATAATTAATAACAATTGCTGAATTTCTAAATGGAATTGCCTACGTACCCCGGAGGTGGGGATCAAGCCGATGTCATAGTTCACTGATTTAAAGAGTAGAACTATGCGTGAAAAAAAGGGAAAAGAATTTGCTAGTCGTCAACAAAAATATTTCTTCAAGTGATGAGCATTCCAAGGATGTCTCTCCTCGTTTCCTTCTGTGTCCTCTAGTTCGTACACTCCAGATTTGGTGATCTTGGATATTTTGTATGGTCCTTCCCATTTGATTCATAGCTTTCCTGTGTTCTTTTCTGATCTTGCGGGGAAGACTTCCAGTAGCACCAGCTCTCCTTCGGCGAACCGTATCTTCCTGATCCTCTTGTTGTAGAATCGTGATGCGGAGTTATGGTAGTTTTGAAATCGTATCATTGCCTGGTCTCTCCTTTCGTTAATGGTGTCGGCTATGTCATGAGCATCTGATCATTTTGATCCGTGTTCTGAGGTGCCAGCTCAAATCTGATCATTTGTGGATGCTAAAACCCACAATGAATTTTTATTAAGTTATCTCAATGAGGAATTCGTTGTTCTTGTCAAAATTAGGAAAAAGACACAACACAAACTCATATAGAAAGATAGAAAAGTAGATTTTATTGATCTCCAATATGTGAATACAAAACAACTAGTTATTGCTAAATCTTAGTTCGGAAAGTCGTTCTAATCTCCTAAAGAATAATCGATATATGCTTCCTTCTCTCTCTCTTACTTTATATCTCTCTCCGTCTAGTTCAGGCTATTCCGATCTTCTCAGATTGTTGGGCCTACATTCTCGGCGTCTCCCTCCTATCTCGGAACTGTCATGACCTAGTCTTTGCTTGCTCAGCTCGTACTCACCTTCTCCTCCGATCGTCGACGACTTGGGTGTTTAGCCGCTCACTCTTCACGCTCAGGTAGCGATCTACTTAGTAAATCTTTCTGCGCATTAATGCATGCTGAGCCATCATCCGGAAAATGACACTAATTAAGGCAAAATTCTGCTGAGGGGGTTTTGACACCAACAACAAGTGTATTTTGCTATCGATATACAAAGGCCACTAAATCCAATAATCATGACTTAACTAACTCCTAACTAATTCTCTTAACAAACTAATTGTTTTACCTATTTCAAGCTGAAAATCTTTAAGGAGGAAGATAAAAGCTTGAAAAAGATATTAAAACATCATGCTTTCACAAGAAGCAAGTTGTGTAGAAGTTCTTAGACATATGCAAATTGATTCTCTTGTTGATACGTGGAGTAGATGAGAAAAACTATCCTTATAGCAATCTTGTACCATATAGTAATCCAAATCTATGCTCATAAAATAAAAGTTATATGCAATGTGGATTGCAACAGTGTAATCCATAGTAAGTACATACGGGCTTAGTCTTGGTCTATAACTACCATTTGACATTGTTACCATAACATCGTCTAATTCCATGTGATTTTGTTCAAGAGGTTGTGCGGAAGTATGAAATATTACTAAATTGCTTGCAGAGTTTGCTTAATTAAAGATTGATGTTCATGTGGTATTATCATATTAAATCCCTTCTCAAGATCTAGTAGATGAATCATAATGATTTTAGCATGACCTGTCTTATATAAACTATTCAGATCAAACGGAAACTTTCCAAATTATGCTTCTTTCAAACATCAAATGCCAATAAAAATTTAATTAAAACACATGTACAAGTTTGATCATATATAAATCGATTAATTTCTTCCCAAATTATCACTAGTTTGTTTGTAGTATGTACCGACATCTAAAGATTTTTGACGAAGCTGATACAACTATTGTTTGTTTTTTTTTTACTATTGTTGTACATAATATCGACATCTAAAGATTTTTACTATTTATACATTAGCATTATTACTCAATCGAAGATGAAATCAAGAGAAAAACAAACACACATACCCACTCTTGAATCAAAGGTTTAATTCTTGATGGTAATTAGGTTAAATTCTGATATGTGAGTTCTCAAAATAGTCAAAGAAGTTTTTCATAGCCTTAATGAAGATGATTACACTTTTATTTATACTGAAAATACATCAATTAAACCAAAAATTAGTTCTAAATGGCTTTCGTAGTCGACTTCCAGGTGATGTGATCCAGATGGACTTTGATCCAAGTGGGCTTCTTATCGGCGAATCTTTAGTCTCTGTGGACGGATTCTAAAAGGTGGAGATCTTTTGGATCAAAGAGAATCAAATGACTTCGTAGCTTTTTTCGGACCGTTTCAGTAGGGTGAAGCTCAATAGTCACATAGGTTACGAGTTTCAAAGCGCACCCATCTAATCAATTTTCTCTTTTTTTTTTGCGATCACAACTCTTCACTGTAATCTAGGTGGATTTTCTGCGGATTTCCTCAAGGACGTCGAAAATCTCAGCTCAACCAATGTAGAAAATATAAGAGTTTGACAACGAAAGGGTCTAATCTAGCGTTCATCGCCTCAACACTGGTATGTTGGAATACAATCTCTTCCAAGAAATCTCGTCTTTCTGCGAAACAATGTGATTTGAACCGTGCTATAACAGTTAACTAGGAGTTGAACACCTGTCCAAACAATAAAAAGAAGAGAAGGAACATGGGGAGACCCAAGTAATCAACTGATTATTCCCAAAAGAATCGTATCAGATCTTGTCGTCGCATGGATGAAGATAGCTGCCCTCCTCTGCAGGGGAAAAAGAGGTGCTCCTCAAGTGGAATGAGAAATCCACGGAGGTGATCATTGTCGATTCGTCGGCAGAACAAGCTCCTGCTGGGGAACATAGAGGTGAGGTTCCTATTGGGGAACAACCAAAAGAGAATGAGGCTCCTATCGGGGAGCAAACGGGAAAGGACAAGTTTTCTGTTCGGGATCCTTGGAACGAACATGAAATTCCTGCTAGGAACAAACAAAAGAAACTGAGGCTCCTGCTGGGGAATGTCCAACAGTGACTCCTGAACATATGTAGCAGGAGTTGACTGCTTCTTAGCGAACCGGGTGATGAAGAAGATAACCAGGATATGGAATATGATCCTGTCATAGCTGAACATTATCAAATCCCGTCCCCTTATTCTTCTCGGCACCTTATTGGACCTTCAGGTTCATCAGCCAAGGCGCTCCGGCTCGATCACGCAACTTCACGGCTCAATCGTCCCAGCCACAACCACGTCCAAGCAGCTCGATTGTCTTTCGTGTTCCGCCTTCGGTTCGATCACCACACCAATATGCGACTCGATCGCAGCTCCTTGGCCGCCTCGACCTCCAGCCCAAGCCAAGCACCTCCGACCCGAACAACTTAATTCCAGGACAGATCAGACCCAAGACCCATTTTTAATCATTGCTTTTTGTCTTTTATGCGTTTTAGGTTTTTTCTGAACATTATAAAAGCCCTAAAACGTCTCCATTTCTAGAATCTTCTCCGACTCATCTTAATCCAGAGCTTCATGTAGTTTGAAACATGCCGCTTTAGTTCGGTTTTTGGTATCAGTCGTAGGGATTTTTGTTTAAACTATAGTAGACAAGAATGGTGTAATGTTTTATCTTGGTATAAATGAAAGTAGTGGTTTTTTTGCATATTTGTATCTCGTTCATATTTTCTTTGCATGTTATAATACTTTGTCGATCATCCGCTAAATGTCGAGAATCGACCTATAAATCTTTCCTTTTAAGTAACAGATGTCGTTGGAAAAAAACTTGAGTTTTGTCTAGCATTTCGTTGTGTACAAAATACACGAGTTAGAACTTGGAGTTTTGCGAGGTTGTAGCTCGGACGAGAAAAATTTGATCTTGTTGAATACCTTCATTGTGGACGAGGTATGCAAGTAACTCAGCTTTTGCAGAGTTATAGCTCGACCAAGAAAACTACGAACTTGCTAAATACTTTTGTTTTGGAAAAAGACAAACGAGTCAGAACTTGGCTTTGACTGAGCTGTAACTTGAACAAGAAAAATACGATCTTACAATATTCATTTTTTGGACTAAGGTACACGAGTCGGAGCTTGGCTTTGACTGAGCTGTTGCTCGAACAAGAAAATTACGATATTTCCAAATACTTTTTTTTTGGACGAGGGTACGCGAGTCGGAGCTCCTTTTTGTTAAACTGTATTTTGAATGAGAAGGTTTGGATCTCGTCGAACGAAGATGTTCAAGTGGGAACTGAGTTTTTTTGTCTAAGTAATTGCAGTGCAGCGACGAGGCCCTCCTTAAAGAATTTTTTATATATTAAATGAAGCAGTTGTGCCCACGATGGTTGCCTACGTACCTCGAGGTGGGGATCAAGACAATCGTAGTTCACGTTACGTATTGGATTAACAAGATAATTTCTTCAACTTCGTAGTATTTATGAGTGCGGTGATGGAGTTCCATCCTTGGTAGATGCCTGGTTTCACGACACGTGATATTTGGCATGGACCTTCCCACCAACCTCCAGGTTTTCCAGCATTTTGTTCAATTGTGTTTGCAGAGGTTTCTCTTAGCACGAGATCTCCTTCGTTGAATCGTCATTGGCAGACTCCTTTATTATGATACCTCATCGCGGTTTGCTGGTAAGCCTGAATTCGTAAAAGGGATCGATTCTGGTGTTCTTCGAGGTTGTCAAGTGAGTCATGTAGCATGTTGTTGTCCAGGTCGTTGTTTTTTGGCATTTTCAAACATCGCAAGCTGAACACTGCAGCTTCAAACGGATATAGTGCTTCGATTCAATGATATCGGGAGAAAGGTCTTTGATTGGTGGATTGCCGAGGTGTAGTACAATGGGACTATAAGGCTCCATCGAGCTCGTCAGCCCAAAGAATTTTTGGCTTCCAATCTTTTCTTCAATGAGTCCCCGATCAATTTATTTGTCGCCTCAGCCAAGTCGTTTCCTTGCGGGTACCTCGACAATGCGTGATTTAGTCGTATCCTCCACCGAGCATACATATAGCAAGATGTTTGTTAATTTCCTTATGTAGGTGAAATAAGTATCATTTGAAAGTGTGACTGCCACCTAGCACAAAAATTTTGAATTTGTTACAATAGAAATTAGTGCCATTATCGGTGACGATTTCATTTGGGAGGCCGTGATGACAAATGTTGTTTTTCCGCACGACCTCCTGCACCTTTTTTAACTTGACGACTATGTATGATTCTACTTCTATCCATTTAGTGAAATATTATGTCATGATGAGCGGGAACTTATGCTTGTTTGATGCTACATGGAATGGTCCAACCACGTCCATTGCCTACTTCATGAACGGATAAGGGATTGCATATGTGTTTAACTTCTCCATTGGTGCGTGGTTCATAGGGGTTTGTCGCTGGTACATTTCACAAGCATTGGCGTATTCTTGACTATCTTCTATCATCATTGGCCCTTCTTGATTTCTAAGGCGAGGCATCATCCGCAGAGTGGTTTCCTCTTGTGCCTTCGTTTATCTCAGCGAGAACCTACTATATTTCTTCCCCTGTGATGCATCTGAGTAGTATCCCAATTAACATTTGGCGATATAATTCTTCGTTGATGGTAGTATATGGTGACGAATTTGATCATACACGTCGAGCTTTCCGTTGATCAGCCGGCTCGATTCCTTGTAGTATATAGTCCAAGATCTCCATCAGGCAGTCAAATTCTGGTTCGCGAGGCTAATCAGTAGTCAGACCCACGAAGTCGTCAATCGCGTTAACCATGGTTACAATAATGCTTGGTTTATTGATGCTCTCGATAGGTATAGTTCGTCGGAGTTTCCTATCGATGGACGATGCCATGTTCGCCAATGCATCTGTTATCTAGTTTTTGTTCCGCATAATTTTGGTCAGTTCAAAGCTTTCAAACTCTTTTTCTTGTAACAGCTGCATGTACCTGTTTATCCGATCATTTTTAGCTTCGTATTCTCCATTGAACTGATGAGTGACGAGTTGGAAGTCGCAATATTCGTGAACGTTGAGTGTGCCAAACTTCTTGGCGAGTAGTAACCTAGCGAGGAGTGCCTCGTACTCTTCGTTATTTGACATATGAAGATTTAGACAAAATGATTGTTCCAGGACTTCGTCGGTGGGAGATTCCAGCCTCACACCAATGCCCGAGCCTTGTTTCTGCAAGAACCATCACAATAGATGGTCCATTTCCCATGAGAGGGTGAGGTATCCTCATGACTAGGTGGCAACTCGGTTATGAAGTCGGCAAGCCCTAAGATTTGACACTAGTTCGACCTCCGTACTCGACATCATATTCACTGAGTTTGACTACCCATTTCATCAATCTTCCTGACTGGTTAGGGTAGTGAAGAATCGATTGCGATGATTGTGAAGTTAGTATTACGATTGTATGAGATTGCAAGCAAGGACGAAACTTCATGGAGGCCATGACTATGGAGAATACAATTTTTCTAGAAATGGGTATCACGTCTCAGCGCCTTTTAGGAACTTGATGAAGTAGAAGACTGGCTTCTGCTTGCCTCGATCTTCCTGCACGATTACTCCACTTACGGTCTTATCTGACATTAAGACGTAAATGTACAAGATTTCCCCTTCTTCAGTTCGTCGAATGCCTCTTCGCACCTCCTGTCCCATTCGAAGCCTTTGTTTTGTTTGAGTATTTGATAAAATGGGAGGCTTATGGCAGTGAATCTTGATATGAACTTGTTCAGGGCCGCTATGTGACATGTAAGCCTTTGTACCTCCTTCTTGGTTTTTGGTGAAGATAAGTCAAAGAGGGCCGAGATTTTCTTGGGATTTGCTTTGATGTTGCGCTTTTTCACTATGTGGCGTTGGTAAGTTGCACCTGCATTTTTAACCCGAAGGGCATCACTCGATAGCAGTATGTACCCCTATCCGTGATGAATGCCATTTTTCTATATCAGTCGAATGCATCATGATCTGATTGTAGTGATGACTCTGAATTTTCATGGATTTTACTTATCAATTAGCATCGATTCTGAGGTCTAAAAGCGTGCATACATCACATTTATGGTCGATTTCACTAAGTTTAGNGCATTTTGGAGGTTTTTCAGGACTTTCAGGAGTTTTTGGGAAGGATTTGAGAAATTTCAGAAAAGCAGCACATAACGTTGAATGAAGATACACTCAACATGGAATGGACTGAACTTACCTCAGAGCACTTGCAGGATCGATCCCAGC
>OVBE01005379.1:0-21852 GCA_900406425.1 Iberis pinnata | reverse complement strand
ACCTAAGCAATTAATTGAAAAATATAGGTCAAGTAGGTACTTTTGCCTAAAATTAATTGGACAATGATGTCTTTTTTTTTGTTAAGTGGACTACGTTGGTCTTTATTTATATTAATTTTACGTTATAGAGAAATAAACATTTCATGTAGATAAATCTTTATTTGATCATTTCATAAGTTCACATAATTGCTTTGAACAATTGAAAAATAAGTCAATGTGGTTTTGATCAGAGAATGTAGCTTTAATTTGAAGTTATCTTCACCTCCAATGATGGAGGAAGAGTTGACATTTTAATAAAGTCAACTAGCCTTGTTGAATATAGAAGTCAACTAGCTTCCTTGAATTTAAAATATTATCTGAATCTATATAATAATTACTCAAAATGTGTCGTGGATGTTAAGTGGCCACTACATAAACATGATCTTGTCGATATATATATAATTACACTTCGTGGATTGACTTGTGGAGATTAAGTGATTAAGTATTGTCCATAACAAAATTAGGTCGTCGTTTATATGTATGGTTAATGACTTCTTCGTATTATATGATAATTATTTATAATGGTAAGATACATTTTAAACAAAAAAGTTTATTCATAAATCATATATAACAACTAAGTACAGTTGTCACTTGTCAACGATGACCTAACGAAATTATGTGTGTGTTTGTTTAAATTTCGAAAATATTATATCGACTGTAAACTTTATAGAATCAAGCTTTGTTATGTATTAGTTCAAATACAACACACAACATTTTTGTTGTTGTTTGTAAGTGTTTTTTATATTTTTGTTATCGTCTTTATAATTAATAATAACGGATAAAACTTACAAAATTAAAATACTACAAAGTCCATAAATTTCGACAATCGAAATTAGAAATTTTAAAAATCAAACTCTCATATTTTAACAATCAAAACTTAAAATTTTAGAAGTCAAAACTTGAAATAACCTAGAGACAAAGATAATATACAAAAGTAAACAAAAACATGAAAAACAAACGTAAAATTAGAAAGAGACCATATAAGTGAACGATCCTTAGAATCGCCAGGGCAGAAAAACCACTCCATTTATGCCAAAAGGCCAATTCTCCAAAATGTAATAGTACATGAAATTACTAGGAACTGCTTTCATTCCCATGATATGCGCCAACAGGGTTATTAGAAAGAGTAGCAACAGCGCCAGTAACTCCGCTCCAACTACACCAAATAGTGAGGTGAAACTAATGACGCTCGACAATAATGCTAAAGAGACTCACTTCAAACATATTGCTAGCTCCATAAAATGCCAAAATAATCAACCACACACTAGATTCCTCTTTCGATGAATAAAAATACCACACGAATGAAATAGACTATTATTTCGGACAAAGACTCACATACTAGTGATTTTTTAGATTAAAGATAACGAAATTTCATATAAATTATTAAAATTAAAAGTGAATGATTTGAAATTTTGTCTAATTATTTATATAGGTTTAAGTCTAGGAGCTGCCTTCGGTAGATCGAAAGGCATGCAAAAATTTAAGAAATTCAAGCTTACAAGAATTGAATATTCAACATTCATCCAATAGAAACGAACATATATTTGTAGATAGGTAAGAATTTGAAGGCTACTTTATAAGACGTGTAATCGAGTTTATCTCAAAAACTTTATAATTAGTCCTAATCTTAGATTATGATTAAAGATGATAAAAAAAAAAAAGCAATTTCCAAAGATAGGTTTTGTCAGTTGTCAGGTCTTACAGAACCAAGAGATAGTGACTTCCACGTAGGATCCTACGTGTGTACACGCTTATGTGGGTCCCTTCTTTATTCTATTATTTTGTCATTAATTGGCTTTTTTCATTTAGAAGAATCTCATTTTATTTTTATACTACTCCTATTAAGCAATTAAGGAATAAATTACGTGGAAGGCTACTCTTAAACTTACATTGAATTTTACAGATTAATGCCTAAATTTGGAATTATTGGTCATTCTAGAAATGGACGTGGAAAGAAGACAATTCTACAAGTGTACAATACCTAATTTCCCAATTTCAATAATTTATTGTAAGTGGAAACTTGTAAAATTGTAAAAATTAAGTTTGAAACAAGAGTAGAGAAATAAAATGCCGTTTGTTAATAATTATGCTCATACCACAATTCTAAGAGTACACTCTTGCCATTTTCTTATTAAAAAAACATTATACAACTCTTTTAAATTATAATTCTGCATTTAAATTAGATCACCTCTTCGGGATAATGATTCTTTAGTCATTAATCATGTGTTGGTTTTTGACAAAACTAATCGGACCAAATTCATATCGGATTAGACTTTGATACTATGTCAAAAATATGAATTTCAACTTAAAATCAATTGGTCATGTAGGATTTTCAAATGTGAATTATTTTCTCTACTAATATATTTATATAAGGATCATGTAAGATTTTTTTTTAAATAGAATTAGATCATGTTGATGCTAAAAGGGTTGTCAAAAAAGGAATTTTAAAAAAGGGTGAAGAAGATCCAATAGCTTCATTGTGACGCAAACTTTAACCACTTTGAGTTCTCACCTCTTTCCATCATCCTCTCTCATAGCTTTGCTTTGCTTTCTTGACGTATTCTCACTTTTTTATTTTATTGCTACCAAAAATACTCCAAGAGTTCATTTTATTTTTGTGAAATTAGAATAAACTTTTTATGAGTTGGACCACATAATATTCTCATGGTTGATATTTTCTTTATCTCCTAAAACTTTTTCATCAGCATCTCCCTCCCTTCTTTGATTCTTATATTTTTTGCATGGATGCTATAATATTGTACATTATATCTATTGAGATTCCATGCTTTTTTGCTTATAATTCGCATGAGTAAACTATATATTATGAGAAAATTTCATGTTACTTTGGTGATACAATAATAATAAAGAGGAAAATGTTTATTTTTGTTATGCGAAAATAATTAAGTGGTTCGAGAAAACAAACTGGCCTTTCAACTTGTCGTAGAATCAAGAATGACATCAATTTTGGCTCTTGCAGTTTTTGTATATTTATTGCTGAGAAGATTCGATATAATTCAGATATTTTATTCAAAATAATTTCCAAAACACGAGTCAAAGATCTTATATATGGAAGACATGCTATTCATATCAGTACATATATATATTTTTTTTGTTATTAACAACAACTATTAAAAGCTAAATAATTTATATCCAAATTACTACAAATAATTCTAGTGGTGTCTTTGTGTTACCACATTTGTTTAAACATAACATAATGTTGAGAAAAAAATAGTTATAGTTTCTATTTTATCGTGTAACAGTAGTATATTCAAAATTTCAAACTATGATTTATCTTTTGTTAAGTGTAGATGAGTAATGTTATTAATGAATATTGTTGAACTTGTATAATAAATAAAAGGGTGGTGGATTTTTTTTTCCGTCTAGTGGATTTTTTTTTCCGTCTAGTGGATTATATAACCAAAAAACACATTCCAAAAACAATACAACAAAAATTCGCAGAATCCGTTTATTTAAACCTGAAATCTTAGGATATATAGTCCGCGTATTTCTACTATTTAAGCTTATAATCTCCTGAGACATAATCCACATATTCTAATTATCTAAACCCGAAATCTCAGGAGACATAACCCGGTGTAACTACCTAAATCGTTATGAATTCTGTAAATTTTTTTAATGAAATTTCATATAGTTTTGAAAATTTTAGAACCTTGATTGATGAATCTTTTATTACACCATAAAAGAAAAGTCGTACTATTTTACAAGTATTCTCTGGCAACGGCTTAGATCCAAAGAATATGTGATGTGAATGTCGTTTTCCTATTGTCTAACCCTTTATTAGATATAAAAAAATATTGGAATCTTCAAGCTGACGAAAAACAATTTTTAAAAATAGAACAAAAGCATCTAACAAAATGTAGCTAAACATATTTAAATATACAAAAACAGAATTTACATAATTTAGAAATTTATGAATTTAATGGGCGGCTTAGCTTCTCGGGTTATATAAGCAAAGAACTTCACATCCAGCGACACCAAGATCAACAAAAAAAAAAAACTAATCTAAAATTTTCTCGTTTCAAGCCTAAAGTTTTTAATTTATCTATTTCACCCCCGTCTCTGTTTCAAAATCCTCCTTTTCTTCTTCTTTCAGAAATTTTGATTTCAGTTAACTAAGAGGGTGCGTTTTTAATCCCTCTCTGTTACTTTTTCTCCAATCTGAATCTCAAAAATCTCTCCTTTAAGATTAATGGCAGCCATAGATATGTTCAATAACAACACAGACTTCTCAGATCCTTTCAGAGAAGAGCTCATGAAAGTATTTAATCCTTTTACAAACACAGTTTCTTCTCTTCCTCCAATTCCAAACACAATCTTCGGTTTTAATCAAACCACACCTCTCGGTCTAAACCAGCTTAAACCATACCAAATCAACCAAATTCAAAACCAGCTTAACCAGAGACGAACCACCAACATCTCCTCAAATCTCTCACCAAGGACAGTTCCAATGAAGAACATGACCAATCAAAAACTCTATAGAGGAGTTAGACAAAGACACTGGGGAAAATGGGTTGCTGAGATTCGTTTACCTAAGAATCGAACTCGACTTTGGCTTGGAACTTTCGATACAGCTGAAGAAGCAGCTATGGCTTATGATCAAGCTGCTTATAAGCTTCGTGGTGAACTCGCTAGGCTTAACTTTCCACACTTTAGACACGAAGATGGATACGTAATTGGAGGAGATCAATGGTTTAAGCCTCTTCATTCTTCTGTTGATGCTAAACTTCAAGCGATTTGTCAAAGTTTGAGTAAAACAGAGGATGGTGATGATGATCTCCCGCCAAAAACAGAGTATCAAGAAATTGATGAATATAGGTTTTTAAGATTTGATGATAATTCGTTTTCAGATGAGTCTCAGGTGGGATCTTCTTCTTCTCCTGAATCTGGTATTACTACGTTCTTAGATTTCTCAGATTCTGGATTTGATGAGATTGGGAGTTTAGAGCTTGAGAAGTTTCCTTCAGTTGAAATTGATTGGGATGCGATTAGCAAATTGTCAGAATCTTAAATTTTTAAAAAGTTCAGAAAAGTACTATTTTTATTTTCTTGTAGGAGTATGACTTAAAGTTTCAGTGTCAGATGATTTCTCATGTTACTTAGTTTAATCTCAACACGACTGAAATTTTTACAGTTGGGAGATAAGAGAAATCGTTTGTTAAAATCTTCCTATATGTGTTTGGTCTTAGCTGGTTTATGTTTTTTTTTCCTCCAAAAACCTTGTCTTTGACCAACAGGAGAAGTTTCTATGTATTTAACTATTTATCATCTTTGAATTTCTAATGAAGATTGTAAATTATTAGCTTTTATTTTTCTTTTATCATTTTTATTTTACGAAATTATTATAATATGGGCGTGTGTAAAGATTATAGGTATATATGTGTGTCTCTTGTAGTTAATAGAAGGCCAGAGATGGGACATATAAGCCACAAAGAATCTTACTATAGCCAACATTTGCGGCAAAGATTGTAACTTACATTACTATTTTTTTTTTCCATATGAAAGATTAACATTGAACCGATGATCTTTTTACAATAGCACACATAATTTACCTAACAAAGCTTAGAATTTCAAAAGATAAAAGCGCGATAACACGGAAGATAAAGTTCACATATTCTACCTAACAAAGTTTAGAATCTCAAGAAACAAAAACCCGACTATACGGGAGTCAACAAAATTACAAGATTAAAACCAAAACAACAAAGCTAAAGTGAGAATCAAATAACCAAATTGCTCAAGATGAAAACTGTTAACATTGATGGCAGAAGCCGACAAATACAGACGAACCGCCGATAACGACTCCTCAAAAATCCGAAGAAACTTTTGCTACAAGTCCTCGCTTGGTGGTTGTAGATTTCCAAAATAAAACCTTGCACTTCTTTAGAGATGGCAGAACGATATTTTTACCTCCAAAGAGGTTTATATGAGCCGTTAAAATGTCGAAGTCGAATGAGTCAACTTAAAAGTGACAAAAGACCGATAATAAGAAGACAAATACCACACAAATCTCGTACAGAACTGTCGGTTAATTCTAGTGGAGGAAGCCGAAACTTATATTACTAATTTACAATCTAAGTTTTCCAATATTATGAGTAGGAAAAATAAAAAGTACATTTATCCAATCTATCTATCTATACTATATGATAGGAGAATTCTAAAGCTTTTTAAGCCATTCACCTAGGTACAAAAATTCTTAATAAAGATCCACCTAAAAAAGCCATATGTCCATTACTTATCCACGTCATATCATTTTGGTACCGAAGCAAACAAATCGTAATCCTACGTAATCACCATAAAAATTGGGAGGTACACCAGATGGATGTTCATAATGCCTTTTCGCACGGTGATCTCAGCGAAGAGGTTTATGAAGCTTCCTCAAGGTCTTGATCATCCTGACAAATCAAAGGTATGTCGCTTACATAAATCTCTCTATGGGTTGAGGCAAGCTCCTCGCTGCTGGTTCAAGAAGCTTACTTCGACATTATTAAAGGCTGGTTTCTCTCAATCTTATGCTGATTATTCCCTTTTCAATTATACTTGTGGTTCCATCGATATTCGTGTTTTGATCTATGTTGATGATTTGATCATTTGTGGGAATGATGCATCGGCGATTCATAAGTTCAAAGCACATTTGGGTACATGCTTTTATATGAAGGATTTCGGGAAGTTAAAGTACTTCCTTGGTATTGAAATCGCGAGAAACAGTGACGGTATTTTGATGAGTCAACGGAAGTATGCCTTGGACATTGTGACCGAAACCGGCCTTCTTGGCTCTCCTGTCTTTGAGCTTTTGTCTTCGCGTCTGGTTTCACCAGCTCTGATTTTTTCCGGTTCTTGCAGCTGGCTCAGATCCCCACTAGTAAGGTGCACGCTCCCTTGCTTTCATGGTGGTGTGGTCTCCGCTTGGTTTAGAAGGGCTAGTGGCAAGACTAGGTTTTCTTGGTTTGATAGTTTGGATTTTCCCTGTTTTGATTGCATGTACATGCCTGATGTGTTTCATGTCTGAAGATTGTAGCCTTGGTTTTGTTGGTTTTTGGTTTGGGTTCTCTCAAATTTGCATCAATTATGGTTTCTGTTGATTTTTGGTTATGGTGTGTTATGATTCTCATTGCTCTGTTGAAGGTTAGTGTGTTCAATTTTGGTTTGTTGTGAAGGTTAATGTCTTGAATTTTGGTTTGTTGTGGTTTTGTATTTCGTTTATGCGTTTCTCAATTTAGGATCGTCGTTGGCTATAATGGCACTTTATCCGGCAGTCGATGGACTTTGAAGTGTTCCTCTCTGCTGGTCTTTACTCTCAGAAGTTTGAAAGTAATTGAGCGTCGCGATCTTGCTATGTTTCTTCTAGGCTGATCCGGATGAAGTTTGCTTATATCTATCTATCTTTCTTTGATTTGGTTAGCTCTATCTTTTTATCTTTTGTTTCCAAAGATTTATATTTTCGGTGATTTAGCTTTCATAGTTATATTTTTTTCTTTTTTTCTTCTTTTCTTCCCGCATATATATTTGTTAGTTGTAATCCCCTTTAGTTTTAATCTTATAAATCATCGTCATTTTTAGAACTAAAGTTCAAGTTTGTAAATGTAATTCTTCTTTATTAGCGTTATTGTTTATTGTACCGATTATGACTCATTTATAAATGACAAAAAAGAACTAAAACATTTTCAATAACCACATAATCATCACCATCTTTATATGCTCAGACTTATATTTCAATAATCAAAGATTTAGATATATTTTAGAAGATTTACATGAATCTTAAATTATGTCTTCTTGTGTATATCTCCAATATATTTAGTAGCCGGCCATTTCCATGAACGTTTTCCAAGCTGAGGAAAAAAAAAAAAAACGTTTTCCAAGCCGGTCAAGTTGACATCTTAACCCCATGAACATTTTCTCGAGCCATAACCAAACCACTTAAATTGATTTCATTCTTTATATACCTTAAACCATGCATATGAGTTTAATCAACTAGTGAATATTCTTCACTTGCTAAGTATGAGTTCGTAGCTAACCGATTCTCATATACGTCCAGAATATTCTCAAACTTAACCTTAGTGTAAATAATATTTAACAAGAAATAACAAAAATAAAACTCATGGATGGTCTATTACCTTATTTGGTATATCCACATGGGTTTTCAAATAAAAAAAATCCATCAAATGTTGATCCACATTTTTTTTATATAAGGGTGAATCCATACCCACCATTTGTAGGTATTAGGGGTGAGATGGATCTGGATCTGCTGAATCCGTGAAAAAATGTTTGGATCCAAGTCAACATTACAAAAAAAACTAAAATTTTTGACTTTTTTAAAAAAATGAAAAGGTGATTATAAAATTATACTTGTAAATTTATTTTTATAAAAAAAATTCAATTTTAGATCAGATTCCGAATAATAATTTCATCCTAATAGATATCGGATAAATCCATGGGTTTTAACCATTTTAACATCCCTAATCCAAACCATATTTTTATAATTGTGAGATGTATCATTATCGAAACCATATCTCTACAATGAATATGAGTTTGACTAATATATGATCAAAACACGAATACATTTAATAAAAACCGAATCATAGATACATGTTTAGAGTAGACAATAGTGGATGGTGGTAGTGCTAACCACTCAATGCCATTTCCTTCTTTTCTCCCTTTCACACAAATTTCATTCACAAATATCTTTTCACACCAAAACTCTTTAAAGACCTCTCTTAAGTGCACAACTCAATTCACAAAATGGTGTCCGGTAATAGTAGTAGTATGCATTCTTCAAGTGGAGAAGAAGAGTATGATTCATCACGCGCCGTCGATCAGTCTATCTCCGCCGTATTTGACCACCACACTTCTCTACCTCCACCGCAACAAAACCACTTTAACCTCCTTCATTTCAACCACAACTCTCTAATACCACCAAACTACTTTAACAACAACAACATGTTCTTACCCGACCCGACTTCTCAACCCGACCACCGAATCTTGTCTGCCACGTCATCATCACCCGCTCCTAACACTATAGGAGTAATCAAGAAAACCAAGAAACGATCTCGAGCATCAAGAAGAGCACCAACTACGGTTCTAACGACTGATACTTCGAATTTCCGAGCCATGGTTCAAGAGTTCACCGGAATCCCATCTCCGCCGTTATTTGAAAACAACTCCGTCGTGAATACTACACGTCGTCTCAACACTTTCCTTGGCTTGTCTTCTTCTTCAACACCAAACTCTTACAATAACAACAGTTTCTTGTTACGACCTTTCGCTCAAAAACTCTTATCAGGATCTAGGAATATTCATCAATATCAAAACACTAATAATAGTTTTGAGAATATGAATCTACAAGCTCTTCTTCAAGCTCAGATTTCAAACCCTAGTACAAGCAATGATCATCTTCATCAGTTTGGTCTTGGCGTGTTGCAGAGTCCATTGACTACTTGTCCGGCGACAACGGTGACGGTTAACGGGAACTTAAACACCGGTGATAATGGAAGTTACGGTGGTTCGAATCGTGAAAATAATAATGACGGTACTAATTGGTTATGTTCATCTTCTGACTAAAGAACATAAAGATAAACATATACTATACTTATTTAAATGTTTGTGAGTATATAAATTTGTTAGCAGTTGGATCTCATATAAATGTTTTTTATATATTATATTTTCTTATAATATGCATATATAGCACCTTAATTATACGTTTATGACTTGTAAATATAAAATTCATTATTACATGTGGCTTTAAGAAAATAAATATTTTATATGGTTTTTGGATCCGTGCGATTAATATTTCGAGTGAATGGTGGCGAAATTTGAGGAATCTGCTAGGGTCGCCGCATTCTAACATTATTAGATTAGGGATCATATAATATAATGTTTTTAGTATATGTAGCTTTGTTATAATAGTTTGAAATATGATAAATTACTTAACTCACATGTACTTACTCTAGTTTCATGTCCCCAATATGATCCTTAAGTCCATATAGTATTTACTTTCATATTTGAATTATGAAAATAATCCAAGTAGATGAATTCGATAGTGATGATATCAATGTGACGTATCCGCATAAAGTTCTTAGCCTTTTTATTTCTCTCCTCTCTAATTTGTTTTAAAATGAACTTTTAGTACATCTCTCTCTATGATGATAGTTACTATTATGGTGATGGTGGGTGGTTATAGTGGACCATGACGCTAAGCTATTGTCGGACTGATGGGTTCTATGTATTTTCATCTCTCTAATATTCGGGCTCCATTTTTCTACTTTGTGGCCCAATTGGCCTACTCTGAAGTCTGAACCACTTCATATATGATCAATGGATAAGCATAATGATATGATACACATCACAACAACAATCATCAGCAACATATTTTAATTAAAAAGACACATGGTATCATGAGATTCATCTTATTCTGATTATACTTCTGTAACAATACCTAAAAATCCAGCTCTTGAGATTCAAACACCAACATGTGATCGAATTCTAAAATAAACAAAGGATTTTAGAGAATTGTAACAACCATTGATTCTTCCTCTCTGACCCAAAAAAGGCTTTGGTACTACTTCCCGCAAAATCAATCAACTTCAGGATTCTCAACATCAAATTAACAAAAGAAAAAAGAAAGAATGCACCTTTTTTTAATGGGATTCAAGTGAAGTTGACACAAGTAGCATAAGATTGGAGAAGAGTAAGTGCTTGTTCTGTGATGGCTCTGTTTCTTGCAGATTTCACCCAATCACTAACTATTTCCTCTGCTTGACTTCCTTTAACACCTTCTTCAAGTGTAGCTGCTGCTTCTGCTAGTTTTCCTTCCGCCAAGTATTTATCCACCTTTTTTATTACTGATTCAATGCCTCCCTTTGCTTCATCCACTTCTTTGAACTGTAGCCAAGGAATTATGGTTAGATTTCAGAGTTTTTGATTGATGGATTCTGTAATGTCATTAGCATACCTTAAGCCAAGATGCTATATGTGCTAAAGAATGTGCTAAGATTCCTCCGCCACCAGGTGGAATGAGACTGAAGTGTCTAAGTGTTCCTTTCAAGGTATTAAACTGAAGAAGAGAGCAAGAGAGAGTGAATGTTTTATACATAAAATCATTGATCTTTAGGTAATAATAAGGCAAACCTTCTGGTTCAGTTGCAGTTTTGTGTCAGTTCCATTGGATCGTACTTCTTCTGGAAGAGAAGATATCACCAAATCTAAGATTGAGTCCTTATCAATTCCTTTAAGATGAGTCTGAAGCATATCAATTTCTTTTTGAATTGGCAGTCCCTCCGAGAGTGTATCATCTAACGCAACTGCACCCTACAAAATAATTTTTTTTTTGTTGCATATATATCAAACTTAATAGGTGGTATAGAAAGGCTGAGTTTCATGACATTAATATGAACCCATGTCAAAATCATACAATTCTTACCAATGCAAGCTTGTGGACTGAATGAGTTTGGCGAGCCTCTTCAGAGCGTGCATAGAATGCCATACTCAACGCTTTTATCTACAGAACATCACTGACTCCATTAGAATAAAGAATTTGCTTACTGCAAAGTATGCCAATTACAGCATTTGTATGTATTTCTCAGCCTTAATAGAATTCTTGGATTTACTGTATACACTACTTGGCTACCGAGTTTCAAGAACAATTCCTTCAGAACCTATTCCTACACTTCTTTTTACTTATGATTTCGAGCAGTCTGCGCAACATTATATAGCATGAGGTTGTAGCCATTAAATGGTTGGAAACTAAGTACAATATATCGTCTTTACTTACATTAAGATCTGCCTCTGCCATTTTTTCAATTTGTGCTGCTTTTTCTTTTGCAATTGCCGAAGTCAGTTCAGCTTTTGCCAATTCTTCAGCTTTACTTAAAGCCAGCTGTGCTTCAGATTCCTATTGCAGTAAATAAAAACTGTCAGTTATGACTTCTCAAGTTGCCATACACTTTTATTCTTAGTTCCCTGCAATGTGCATACCTTTTGTTCAATTTCTGATTTAAGCTTATCTTCCATTCTTTCTTGGATTGCCTTGATAGCAGCTGCTGCTTTTGTTTTTTCTCTTTTTAGCTCCTGAATAAAGCAACAGTAGCGCTAAGACTACAGTTGTGTGCTTTCTACCCAGGCACATGAAATCGATGTTGAATACCCAATTGACCATATATATAAGAGATTCAAAATATATAGCTAAACACCATTGACATGTTTATCTGATGTATATGAGCAGTGTCAGTGGACACAGGTCCTTCAACTGAGCTAACCAAGTAGAATTAACGAGATAAAGTACCTTATCCAATATTGCTGCCTCCTCTATACGCATTAATTCACGCGCCCTAAGATCTCTTAACTCATTCTCGTATTGCTCCTGAATAAAACAAAAAAATCAGCAGTAATATTTAAGTTTAAACCTGTCACATCAAGCAAAGAGACTATTGAAAATAAATAATCATATGAGATATTCCATTTTCAATCAACCTTCAAGGCTCTTAATTCTTCAGCAAAAACTTGGGCATCTAAATGAGCCTGTCTCTTCTCAGCTGCATGAATGGCAGCCAGAAAATCAAGTACCAACTTTCCATCCTCATTCATGTAACCATCTTTCAGTCCCTCCAAAGAGTTAGGAAAAGTCTAATTCAGAAAACAAGTTGGATTAAGCATATTTCCCTGCAAATTATTAATCAATACAAAGCATTCAGGGACAGAGACAAGTTTAAAACCTCAATTTCTCTAGTTGGTTGCTCCCCAGTTGATAAGGATCCAGTGCTTTCAGTATCACTGCCGTCAAGATTGTATTCCTTAAGTAGAGAACCTGCTTTTTCTACTTCAGGCTCAATGCCATCCTGTAAGTGAACGATTGATCAAATATTTACATCAACCCTACGTAATTTATGCAGGCCATAGAAAAATAAGTATACAAGAGGAGTCTAGTCTTTTAACTAAAGATTCATAAGAACTCCATAATACTACGTATCTGAGACTCTTAAGGACACAAATTTTTCTTCCCTAACGCCTTTATGGGTGTCAAAAACTACCCTGATTTATTACTTTACAGAAAAGAACCACACCTAATCATATACAGGATTAGACATATCAATTCAACTAAATCCCAAACGGACGTAAAATTCAAATAATAATTCTAGTAAATTTTCTAAGAAAACCTCAATCTAATACAATNTTTTTCCCCCCCCCCCCCCCCCCTTCTTAGAGATTTGGTGTCTATCAGAATTTGATTCAGGACAGTCATATAGTCTCCTTATGAATATCTAATTTCTTTCTTATCTCCAGGGATGTAGCATAATCCTTTTACATAGATGTTTACTTCCACCATTCAAGCATTCTGTGCCATGCAGAAAAAAGTCGAGCCAAGAAAATTTCATGAAATGCATGAAACAAGCGAATGCTAAGACATCTATCGTCTTCATTTTAATATGTAACTCTAAGCTATTATTTCTATCACCTATAGTGCTTCTTCAAGTTCAACTAAGGAAAAATTAGTACCTCAGGTGCCTTATCAGTGGCAAGATCCTTTAGTGAAGCAGAGTCAATTTCACTTTCTCTACGAACCGGATTAGACTGGGCACTAACAATAGTACTGTCTTCAGGTTTTGGTACAGCTTCCAGCCTCACATTTTCCGCCTCAGAAATAATTTCTGGGGACGTGTCAAACTTAGTTCTCGAATCTTCAGATGTAGAGCTGTCATCAGAAGAAATAGGCAAGGTTTTCTCTGCTCCATCAATAGCACTTTCTTGAGGTGTCTCCTCTTGTTTCGAAGAAATATATGTATAACGTTCAGGTGTTAGATCAGACTTGGATTGCACTTCTCTCTCACTCTGCATTCCTCCAGAAGATTCAGAAGGAGACAGTTCAGGTTGACTTTTAGCTTTACCATCAACAGATGAGCTAGTTCTAGTAGAATCTTCAACACTAGGAGCTACATCTAAATGATGAGCCTCCTCTAGTTTTTCACGTAGTTTCTCCTTTTCATTCCCCAGATACTGATCCAAATAACCAGTCTGATATGCTACAAGAGCAGCCCCAACCAACATGGCACCTCCTATAACCACTTTGGAAGAGTTACTTTTAGATTCATCTGGTTTCCCCACTGGAGGAGGAGGAGGAGGAGTCACTTTTGAAGCATTTGGTTTACTCACGGGATTAGCTCCAGGGAGACCATTTTTACCAGATGTAGATACCTTTCTCGAAGAACTCAAATGGAACCTCTGAAGCAAACATAACATGCACAATTAGAGAAATTGAGTATTTATAAGATGCTATATAGAACCACCATTAGATGCAATATACTCACCTGAGCTCCCAAATTCCTTGGGTATCTCTTTATTGACGATCGTGAAGACAGCTCGAGAACAGACCTAATCAATGTCAAACAATCACCTTTGGTAAGATTCACAACGAATCAAACTACTCGAACTACACAAATAGATCCCAATTTTACAGAGACCCTAAACACTACGAAAAATGACAATAACAGCACGAGTTTTCTCAATTAAAGAAACAAAATTAAGAATTCAACACAAAGGAATGTAATCTCCGATCTAGTGTTCAATAAACATACTTCCGCAGCATTATCGCGTCGCTCCTCGTGAATGTTACGACGGACGGACGGAGAAGACTTGAAACCTCCGGTGGTAATATAAATTATCTAGAAAACCACAAAGCGTTTTAGCGTTAAAACGACGCCGTATACTAGTACTTGAATTTATGAAACGACCCCTTAACTTCTCGACATTTCTCAAGCACTTGACGAAGAAGAATCCTAGGATACGTCTTCTCTTTCAAATTCCCAATTAAAAAATATAGAAAACTCCAAATGTCCGCTTTATTGTTCGATCTCGGTTAGGATTCTCTAGATAGATCACACTCTCTCCGTTCTAATCCTTCAGTATTTCGTTCTAAAGGTTTGTATTTTTTCTGGATTTCGTTCTTAAGGTTTGAGTTTTTTTGTTTTTGGATTTGAGCTAAGAAGTTTAATATTTTTCGTTTCATTTGCGTCGGAGCTATGGAAATTTGTAATCTTGCGTTTTGGGTTTTGATTATTGAATTGGTATTCAGAACTATCTCTAATTGTCATTCTTCTTCTACCATGAATTTAGGGTTTTACATTTCGAAGAAGTTTGTAGCCAATTCACTGTAAGTCATCTATGAATTTATCTTCTTTAGCATTCTTCTTATTAAAGAGCTAAGCTTTCTTTATAAAATTATAGATTTGTTGCGTTGCATTGCTATTTGCCTCATTTGCTTTTGTTTCAAGAATCAGCTCATAAGTCAAGATGTCGTCATCACCATATCCAATCTTGGACAACAGACCAATTGATAAGTGGAAGGTTACAGAACTGAAAGAAGAGCTTAAAAAACGGACATTACCAACAAGAGGCTTGAAAGAGGAATTGGTCAGGCGTCTAGATGAAGCTCTTCGTGCTGAGGAAGAAGAGACTGAAACACTCAATAATGCTGATGTTGCTGCTGCTGAGGAAGCCAATCAAAAGGCTGAGATTACTCCTATAACTAGAGGCGATGTTACACCAGACCAAAAGCAAACCACTCTTGTTGCTCCAATTGAAGCAGCATTATTTAGCTCTGAGACAATTCCAATTGCAACTGAAACCACTCCAGAACCAACTGAGACTAAGACGAGAACCCCACCGGAGGCTAATGGTGTAAAGGTTGATGATGTTAGAGTCATGGCTGATCTTGATAGTTCAATGATTGATACAAAGCCACAGGAAGTAGATGTGGAAGATGTAGTGAAATCTGAGAATAATGAACCATTTAGCGGGTTGGATGATGGGAATTCTAAGGCCCAACAAACAGAGTCAGTGCTTGAAAATTCTGCTATGTCAAACCAGGTAGAGGTCATCCCTGTTACAGGGTTTGAGGTAAAATCTGATTGCATTATTACTGATTCTGTGTCAAATAATGAAAAAATAGAACTAAAGGATAACAAAACTGTTGATAATGTCAAACTAGAACAAAATGTTAATAAGTCCCAAGATCCGTCAACAGTCATTGGCGAATCGCATCCAATGGATGTTGAGCAGAAGATATCTGTTGAAGGTGGCGACAATGATGCTACAAATGCAGATATGACCAAAAAAAATGATATTATGGATGCAGGCCACTCAGAAAAGTTGAATTTAGATAGAAGTTCTGGTGATGAGTTTATGGAGGATGAGCCAGAGACAAAGCGATCCAAATCAATTGTAGTAGATGATTTGGTGAATAAGAGTGAAGAAATTGAAATGCTTAATGATAAGAAGAAAACCCATGCTGATACTGGAAAGGAGGAAACTTCTGAAAATAAAAGTCATAGATCAGTGGCTAATGACAAAAGAAAGCTTCATGTTAATGGTGAGGCTTCTCATGCTAATAACTTCTGTGGCATACAGTTTTTAATTGTTTCTATTGGGTTGCGAAGCATCTCAGCTAAAATCCAAGATATTGTTCTGAGTACTCATTACTGTCTTATTGTAGATCAAGAAGCTGTCGGAAACAATGAGCCTGCAAAGAGGCAGCGTCGATGGAACTCTGAGAGTATTAAAGCTCCAGAAGCACAGGCCACCACAACACCAAGGTCAACTGGTTTGAAGCGTGACTTCTCAAGATCTGACTCTTCAGCTAGTGAGGATGGGCCCAAGGAACGCGTGGGTATGTAAAGCAGCACCAGTATCCTTTTTATTTTGTTGGTTTAAAACATTGGTTGATATATTTGTTTGATTATTCGTAGTTCCTCCATCATCTAAGGAGCCAACAAATTCCCTGAGAATTGATCGTTTTCTAAGGCCGTTTACGCTGAAAGCTGTACAAGAGCTTCTGGGTAAAACCGGAAATGTCACTAGTTTCTGGATGGACAACATAAAGACCCACTGCTATGTATCAGTAAGACCTTCCTTTGTGTTCTTACTTCAATTATGTAAATGTCCAAAAGAGTTTCGCATAAAGATGAGCTAGTTATAATGTGAATGCAGTATTCATCTGTTGAAGAAGCTGCAGCAACGAGAGAAGCTGTGTATAACCTCCAGTGGCCACCTAACGGAGGCCGCCTTCTGATAGCTGAATTTGTTGGACCAGAAGAAGTGAAGACAAAACTGGAAGCTCCTCTGCCTCCTCCCCCTCCTCAATCTCAGTCTCAGCCACAGGCTCCTTTGAGGCCACCTCCAACTGCTCTTCCACCACCACCGCCTCTGGCCAAAATACCACTTGTTGCTGAACGTCTTCCTCCTCCTCCTCTAGTCGCTGAAAAACAAGAAGAACCTCCAATAGTCACGCTCGATGATCTTTTCAAGAAGACAAAAGCAATCCCCAAGATATATTACTTACCCTTGTCAGAGGAGCAAGTTGCAGCTAAACTGGTAGCTATTAACAAGTGATCTTGTTGGTTTGTGTGGGATTTAGTTTAGTGCGGACAAAAGTTGAGGACTGTGTTATGTTTGGTTTGATATTTCTAATGTAGAACGCAGGAGATCATATGCTTAGTAAACTTTGGTTTGATGAACGAACAAGAGTTGTTTAGAAACTATGTCTTGAACCTCTCTGGTTATTCTAATTTCATTTTTCGATAACTCAAATATAACCTTCAACACATTACAAAGAAACACCAAGTAAAAACTCTAAACACGACCAAGATGCGTTTTAAACACATACATATATATAAAATAAAGCAACGTCTGAAACCATTTCTCCATTATTTTCTTTATTTTCACTGATCTTGTGATATGATCTCAAGTTGGTCATAACGAGAAGGATAGATTTTATTAGAAACTCTTCCGATGGCGAAAGAGGTTTTGACGGGATGATTAAGAGCTTCGTCGTGGCCGGAGTTTCTGTCCTCTTCTCTCTTTTTGATCTTTTGCTTTTGCTTTTGCTTCTTCTCCATAACGTGTAGATGTGCGTAACTTGCTCCAGTCGATGACATTTTTTTTCTTTATTAACGAAATAAAAATGTTGTAAGAAAGAATATTATTGTTGTACAAGTGAATGTTGATGTTTGTTGAAGAGTGAGTCTATTTATAGAGGTTTTTTCTGATTTTCATCACCACTTGTTACTGTTTTGGCTTTTGGGTCTATTGTTTTCATGATGTTGCATGTACCAATTTCATAAAGTGTAATTCAAACTTATCTTCTTTTGGTCCTAGAATTTTATATTATATTCTTATATTTTTTTTTTAATACAAAAAAAAATCTCACTTCTTTCAAATTCCGAAAACACAGGCATGTTCACAATAGAAAAAGTATTTTTGTTATAATATAAAAGCTTCTCTTAGCCTATGGTTTAATTTGATAACTTATTTTATTTGTAAGTGAGATTATGCATCAACTTGTTGTAAAATTATAATAGCTTGATGTCTTGATAAAATTAATGGGTTTAACTAACACTATGCGTTTCTGATAAATACTGGTCTCTAACTATAAAATACTAATAATTTTAGAGAAAGAAGATCAAATACAATATTAACATGTTATTGTAGTTGGTAACATACGAATAGCGTAGCTTAGCTTTTACTTTGTGGGCGGCTCATAGATTAGATAAATGGCATTACGCAACCCATAGATTATACGACAAATATAAATTAATCTTGCATGGTTTTTAGTAAAGTATCCCACTAATACATTTAAATTATACATATCAATTTATTAAAATGTGGTTATGAATGTTTATTTCTCTTTCGTGATCTAAATATAATTCTACAATTTGAGATTCGGTATATTGACTAAAACAATGGCTTGTTAACGTGATTAAGGAGAAGAAATTTATTGTATTATAGATTTGGATTAGTTCATTGCAAGATTAGTCTTCAAGGTAGTATATCATATGAAATCTACACAATCATGATGGAGATGATGAATTTGTAATTTAATTCCATTATCCTCGATAATTTTTTCTTCGGTTTCCAAATATTTGCAATTTTTCATCGTAAATTTTTCGATCTGAATCAAAATATTATCAAATTTTTTATATTTTTTAATAATCGATTTTTTCATTTTATCACAAGTTCAATTTGGAATAAACAATATAACAAAATTTTCAATATCCAGAAGGAAACCCTCCTTTTCTTGGATCGCTAACAGCCACAAGTTTATTCTTTTCATCAGATTCTTCAACTATGAATTGAGAAATCGTCCCTCCGGCCACCGGCGTTAGAACATGACCTTTCTTCTCCAACACAAGTCTTGTCTCTTTTGGAATCTCAAAATGGTCATTATAAACTGTTGTCCAATTCTCATACAAGGCTTGGTTTGGTATTAACTACAAGTTGAAATTACAAACATAAAATTAGCTTAGTGAACAAGTAACAAGAACGTTTAACGGAAGTAAAAACCTGATGGTAAATTCTTGGAGCCAAGACAGAAGAGAGAGGATCCATGTTGCGAAAAAAATAGTTCAAGAAAACTTCCGTTGCTCCGGCGATGATAAACATTCCTCCGCTTGCACCCACCGCTGCTTTCACTTTACCGTCCTATGCAAACCAAAACATAACAGAATAAAAAATCATCGTTTAAAAACCCTCATTCAGGTTTCGTGTGATGCAAGTAACATTGTTTATTACCTTAAGTACAATGGTTGGAGACATTGAGGACAAAGGTCGTTTTCCTGGACGGATAAAGTTAGCCGGTGCTGGAGGCGGCACATCTGGACCAACTGATTTCATCGGAATGGAGAAATCATCCATCTCGTTGTTCAAAACGATCCCAGTGCTAGGTGATAACTTTATAGCTCCAAAGTAACCATTGATTGTAGTAGTCATTGAAACAGCATTTCTCTTGCTATCTATTATCGATAAATGGCTCGTCCCGTGATCGTTAAGCTCGTTCCACCTACGAATTTAAGAAAGTGAAGTGAATAAGAGTCAAATAAAACAAAACATATGGTTTTTCACCGATCAAAATAAAATAAACAAAAATTGCTTACTTTCCACCGTAATATTTAGGATCATTAAAAGTTTTATCATCGTTTATCTTTTTCTTTAACTCTTGTGCAAATTTTGGAGACAACATATCCGCAACAACTTTAGGAACAGAAGGGACGAAATCAGGATCTCCAAGCTTCATCCTAACCGCAAATGCATGTTTTAAAGCCTCAACGAGTCGATGAACACCGAGAGGGCCTGAAACACCCTCTGGAATACCGTATTGAGCAAGAATATTCAAAATCTGCAATGCAAAAAACTCCAAAACTTAAACCTAACTTCAATCGAATGAGAAATTGAAAATCCTGGACTTACAAGCACCATTGCAGGGCCACCAGATGAAGGAGGAGGCATACCAAGTAATCGATATCCAAGAATATTCGAAGATAATGGTTTTTTAATATTAACTTTGTAATTCTTTAGATCTTCTAAAGTTATTATCCCTCCTAACTTTTGTATATCATTCACTAAGTTAACTCCAATTGTGCCATTGTAAAATGCTTTTGGACCGTTTTCACCTATTTGTCTAAGTGTGAAAGCCAATTTTGGGTTACGACAAATCGTCCCTGGCTTTTTAAGCTCTCCGTTTGAAGCAAATAGATCAGAGAGACCTTCGTCTGCTAAGATATCACTTCTTGTCGCATTCATTTGCATATAAAGATACTTTGAAATCTTGAATCCTCCAGCTGCGAGATTTTCCGCGGGTTTTACTAATTGCTTCCATGGTAATTTGCCATGATGTGACCAAGCAGTGTATAGACCTGCAACTTCACCGGGAACGGCTACTGATAAACTTCCTTTCTTTTTTAGCTCAAGTTTGTCTTCATACATATTCTACATATATAAGAGTAAATAATGTATTAACGTACGTCAAGATGACATTTAAACTCAAGATTGCGTTCAAAACGCTTAGAAAAACACTATTTCATTTTCAACCTCTAGAACGGATTCTAGACGCATACTTAGTTAGAAGAAAGAAACCTTAAGAAATACGCCTGTATATACATAATATTAATACATCTAGATCGAGAAAGACTGCTGAGGTGGCTCATATAAAAGGGGAGAATGCAACCACCCTGGGTCTCGACCCGTGTTCTATTGATTTAAGAGTCATTTTAATATTTTTTAAAAATATTAGATATATATATTAAGGTTTTAAATAACTTTTATAGTTGAAATCTAACGATAAAATTTTTATAGTGTTATTTAGTTTTTCATATATATAAATTAAAAATAAGAGGTCTAAAAATTATGTTTTGTGAAAGGGTCCATAATATTTTTGAGCCGTTTACGAGAAAAAGAAATTAAAAACACATGTATATCAGATTAAAACGTATCGATTATTAGACTTGGTTTTTGTGATTACCTCAGTGGCACGACTAGGAGCTGTTTCTCGAGAATCATAAGCAACTTCCTCTCCACCAGCAATCTTAACCACCATAAACGCTCCACCACCTGTACCGCTAGACGCTGGACTCACAACGCCTAAACAGAGAGCAGAAGCCACCGATGCATCAACCGCGTTTCCTCCTTGACGTAGAATATTCATTCCAATGTCAGAACATCGTCCATCGTCAGTCGCAACCGCACCGTTGTACGTAACAATCTTTTGTTGTCTTTTCTGATTCGTAGCGTTTAATAAAAACGCGCTTAAGAAAATATATATGATCGTTGTTCGAACCAGCGACATTGCTACAAATTGATAGAGAACATAACAAATATTACAATGAATAATTTAGACATAGTATTTAAACAAGATTTTGAAGATATGGAGATTTTCCATAAATACAAAGTAGATTACCTAATCAGCTGTCTAAAAAAATATTAATTAACATATACTACTATATATATATATATATATATATATATATATATATGGTAAATCGT
>OVBE01005378.1:0-21852 GCA_900406425.1 Iberis pinnata | reverse complement strand
GCCTCTGTTATTTCCTCTGTTTTTACTTATGTTTTATAACTCTTATTATTATAAAAAAGCAGTGTTAAAAAAAAAGTAGGAAACGATATATTTTTGGGGATTTTTATAAGTACCATACAAAATTATACCACATAATCCCAAAAAAGTTTCAAAAATACTACAATTTTTTTGATAAATACCATAAAAAATTTATTTCAAATATACCACAATTATGAAATAGCTTTAAAATTAATAATTTAAATCCTAAACCCCAAAATCAAATCCTATATCTTTCAAAACTAAACTCTAAGATATATTTAATGAACCAAAATCCAAAATTTTAATTCTAAACTTTTAAAATTCAGTTTTTATTATGTTATTTTTGGAACATTTGAGAGTGTAATATTTTTGAAACTTTTGAAAGCGTATAATATTTTTGAAATTTGAATTTCTTTTGATGGTATTTAAAAAAATTTCTATATTTATTGTTAAATAAATAAATAAATATATATATATATATATATATTAAAATATAGTATATGATACATTAGTGACAAAATGTTGTAAATAGGAATTAGTACATGTATCCAACGTGTAACTGATTATTTATTTGTTTGTCGACTAAAATAAATGGATAACTACTGAAAATAAAATTAATAGTTGACAAAAATAAAACTATTAACAATAATAACAATTACTAGCTAATCTTCTCATTTAAGTTATCGCCATCTTAGTATTTTATACATTTTACTTAGTCAACCTCTATGTTTTTTTTTGGGGGTTATAATATAAAATTATCAAAATGGTGAATATTCTTGATTAATTTAAATTTTAATTTAGTTGCAAGTTGTGTATATTAATACTTGGTTATAAAGATAAGTAGATAGGCCCATTTTGTTTTTAAGAAATTGATGTGGACGGACTTGTATGAAGATACCTGGTGGCAACTAGTTAACACATTGGTCCATGCTCCCAGAATCTTTTGACCAGGCATGGTTTTTAGTAGAGATGAGAATATAAACCGAATCGAAATTTTCAAATCGAATCGAAAATTTTTAAATCGAATTATGTTTTGATAATCGATTGACATAAAAAAATTCAATTTCGGTAATATAACCGATCGGTTTATTTTTTATTTTATTTTTGAAAAAAATCGAAAATAACCGAGAAAACCAAAAATTACAAAAAAAACCGAACCAAATAAACCGAATTAACCGAAAATAACCAAAAAACCGAATTTTTTAAATCAAATTATTTTTTTTAGTAGAGCTAGGAATATAAACCGAATCAAAATTTTCGAACCAAACCAAATTTTTTTAAATCAAATTATGTTTTGATAATCGATCGGCACAAAAAAAAAATTCAATTTCGGTAACCGAACCAAATAAACCGAATTAACTGAAAATAACCGAAAAACCAAAAAAAACACCAAAAATTAACCGAAAATTAACCAAATAAACTGAATTTCAAAAACAAAAACCAAACCGAATAAACCAATTTTCGAAACGAAATTTTATTCGGTTTAGTTCGGCAGACAAATCCAAAAACCAAAATAACCGAAAATCAAAATTTTTGACCCGTTCCGACCCGAACCGACCCGATTCCAAGCCCTAGTTTTTAGATATTTGTGGTGAATCCCAATATAAACTAAAGTATTTGAATTTGAACAAGTATTTAAAAAAAAAAATCTTCGGTAGATTAGACTAGTTCATTATATTTAAGTGAATCTATTTTGGGAGAAAGGTTATTTAAGGTCTTTTTCTATTTTAAGAAGATTTTTCTTTGTCAAATAAGAATTTTTTTGATGTTATATTAAATGTTGTGAAACATTTGAACAGAGCTTTTAGATGAAATTCAATCTTTTCGTTGTGTTATTGTATAATCAAAAGTTATAAATCGCAAAAATATTTATTTATTGTTACTAAACTTTTTAACTCGTCTTGAATTAGAGCACGAATTAAATTCATTTGTAGTTGATTTTTTTTGTAGAATGTTTAATCTAACATTAACATATATTGTGGTTTTTGATACTAAAAATACTCCAAGATTGTTAAGTATTATTATGCATTGGCACATGTGTTTCTTTAATCTCTTATAAATTTTTTAAAATTTTTTCTCTATACTTTCTACCAAATCATAAATATTGATATAACACTAACAACAATTTAGCCAAAAACTTCAAATTTGGTAGTCAAATCTATTAACTATTATAAATATCTTATTATATAAAATGGAACACATTTTATATGAGTGAATAAACAAAATTATAATTCATAAAATCATGTCGTCGTTAATTAAAAATATAACATATGTCAATGTAATATATTAAACTAATAAAAATTGTTCGTGTATTACTTTTCAAAAATAATAGAATTACAAAAAAATATTATTTAAAAAAATAGAAATTATATACCAGTATATAATAAAATATAGATTTTATAAGTTAAACATATATTATGAGATTAAAATTATGAAATATACTAGGTATAAAGATTAATAGTATAAAATTTTAAAAGTAAAATTATATAGACATTTTTATGTTTGTTTAAAACTAAAAATCATAATATATATATATATATATATATATATATATAAAATTAAAATTAGCATATTATATATATATATATAATTATGATATATATATATATATATATATATATATATCAAATCTATAGATAATTAATTCTTGTATTTTGATAATCTAATCTAATAATAAATACTTATAATTATGATTTATAAAAATTATTCCACATTTCTTCAGTTTGATAAAATGGTAAACAATATACACATTTTTTTTTGTTTTGTTAATATAAGATATCTTTCCTTCAATATATATAGGTATATACCTTTGTCTTAAAAAATTCCACATTTCCTCAATCTGAAAAAATGGTGAACAATATAGATAACATTATTCTATTTTATATATCTATATTATAATTAAATTTTGAATATATTTTTAAACCTTCTATTTATAATACACTAACTCGAACTTTAACACTAAAATATTATAACAAGTATAGTGATAAATGAATTCTCAAAAATAGCACGAAAACTTAGGATTATTCCGAAAATACCACAAACTCCCAAAAATTTAAAAATACCATAAAAGTATTTTCGCTCGAAAATTCCACAAATTTGAAATATTTTTAAAATTTATAATTTGAATCTTAAAACCTCAAAACTAAATTTTATTTTTTTCAAAACTAAAACCTAAACTATATTTAGTAAACCCAAACCCAAAATTTTAAATTCAAATTCTTAAAATTTTATTTTTATGTTTTTATATTTTTAGTGTGTGAAATTTATCATTTATGGAACTTTGGGAATACGTGATATTTTTGGAATTTTAATTTTTTTTTTAATGGTATTTGAAAGAATTATTAGAAAAAAAGTAATATTATATATAGAAATATGAGTTGATTACTACTATATTATTAAGCTTTTTTGGTTAATTGTGAGGATTAAGAAGAGAGAATCATCATTATATATAATTGACTTCGTGTGTTAGAAAATTCTGGTCATTCAAAAACACTGGTGAATCATTAGATCGAAGATAACCGTCACGACTTGAGGTTTCTTACGCCGGCGAAGATTCATCGGAAACTTGATCGGAAAGAAGAGGACTCAATGAAGAGTAAGTTGAAGAGCTACAAGAGGAAGAAGCTAGGTTTAGCTACAGCTATCATCTTCTGTTCTCTTTGTTTCTTCTTTGGTTTCTATGGTTCAAGTCTACTTTCTCAGGTTTGGAAAGTGTAAACCTACTCATATAATCTCTTCTTTAGATACGATCGGATCTGTATTTTTTAGTTTAGAATTTGAGAGACTTTGTTTGACTAATCTGTTTTGGGAGTAGAATGTACCTGGAGTTAGACCTAGATTAAGAAGGTTAGAGATGATGGAAAATGGAGAAGAAGAAGTTGGATCTATGCCTCATGGTGTTACAGGAGAAGAATCTGTTGGATCGATTTCATTTCAGGTCTGATTTTGTTGCCTTTTAAGATTGTGGATTATTGATTGAATTGAACTTAGGGGTGTATTGAATGTAGAATTTGGAAGGATTTTTGCTAAATTGACAAATCCACAAAATCCAAATTAGTGATTTTAAATAGTTTCATGAAATCCACCATTATTGGAAATATTTTAAGTAGTGGATTTCGGTTGATTTAGGGGGTGTTATTGGTTATGTGGTTTTAATGGATTTTGAAATCCATGCAAAATCATGTGTTATTCGTTTAATGATTTGTAAATCTTAAATGAAATCACGTGTTATTCGTTTAATGATTTGTAAATTCTAATTGAAATCCAGTGTTATTCATTTAGTGATTTGTAATTGGATTTTAAAATCCACTTTGTATTTTGGTGGATTTGGAAGGATTTTAAAGTTAAAAATACAAAGGACTAAATCCAAGCTTAAATTATGGTATTTCAAAATCCAATGATTTCAAAATCCATATATTTCCAAATTTTTATGGATTTACAAATCCATTAAAATACCATAACCAATAACATCCCTTAATGGTATTTTGTGGATTTTCCCAGTTAAATATACAAAATTTAAAATCCCATGGTTTTAGGTGATATTGTAGAGAATTTTAAAACAAATCACGTGGATTTCCTAATTCACTTAAAATTACCTAAAAACTCATTAAAACTCATATTAAAATGTTTGTTTGAATACACCTCTTTAGTCTTAAGGCAATTTTTTCAATCTGTTTTGGATCATTTGGTTTTATAAATGGTAGGTACTGAGTTGGAAACCAAGAGCTATATATTTTCCGAATTTCGCAACTGCAGAACAATGTCAAAGTATTATTGAGAGAGCAAAGGTTAATCTAAAACCTTCTGCTTTAGCTCTTCGGAAAGGAGAAACTGCTGAGAGTACTAAAGGCACTAGAACAAGGTCTTGTTTCAAGTTTTGTATTGTCTTTTCAATCAAAGATTTCATCAGTAGCCTCAGTTAGTGTTTTGTTACAGTTCAGGAACTTTTATCAGTGCTTCAGAAGAAAGTACTGGTGCTTTGGATTTTGTTGAAAGGAAAATCGCAAAAGCTACAATGATACCAAGAACCCATGGAGAGGTTTGATTTCTTACTTCTTAATCACATGTGAATCATAAAACTTGGCATGTTGTTTTGATTACACCATGAAAGTAGCAAGTGATTACTCTAAAGAGTAACAAGAGATTTGATGTTTTTTTTCAGGCATTTAATATCTTAAGGTATGAACTTGGCCAAAAGTATGATTCCCACTATGATGTTTTCAACCCAACAGAATACGGACCACAATCAAGCCAAAGGGTAAACTCTTTAATCTTTCATAATTTATAGCTTTCTTCATAAACCTGAGATCTCATTTGCTTTTGATGCAGATTGCTTCTTTCCTATTGTACTTATCTGATGTAGAAGAAGGCGGCGAAACAATGTTCCCATTTGAGGTCAGTGACATATGCAAAACCATTAGGTTAGTTTTGGTTTCTCCATTCACACACACACGCTCTTGATTTTCAGAATGGTGCTAATATGGACATTGGATATGATTACAAACAATGTATTGGATTGAAAATAAAGCCTCGGAGAGGAGATGGTCTTCTTTTCTATTCAGTATTTCCAAATGGAACAATTGATCAGGTAAATCTAGGTCTGGGAATAAAAACCGAACCGAAATTTACGAACCGAAATTTTCCGAACCGAACCGAAATGTTTTTTGTAAACCGATCGGCACAAAAAAAAACAATTCGGGTAACCTAACCGAACCGATAACCGAAAATAACCGAAAAACAAAAAAAACCCAGAAAAACTGAACCAAAATATGTGAAAATAACCGAAAAACCCGAAAAAAAGCTAAAATTAACCGAATTTCAAAAACAAAAATCGAACCGAACTGAACCAAAAAATTTTTAGGTTCAATTCGGAACACAAACCCAAAAACCAAAATAACCGAAAACCGAAATTTCCGACCCGTTCCGAACCGAACCGACCCGATTCCCAGCCCTAGTAATTCCATAGATTGGACCAATTCATGTTAGTTTATGTGTCTAAAAGTATCTCTTTGCTTATGGTTGCAATGCTTTTGTAGACTTCACTTCATGGGAGCTGTCCAGTGACTAAAGGAGAGAAATGGGTAGCTACCAAATGGATTAGAGATCAAGAACAAGAAGACTAAGTTTTTCAATTTTCCATTCATCTCAAAGGTTCCATCTTTTGTCCTAGTATCTCATGCCTGATCTCTTAATATTGTAACTATTAATGTGAATGATAGACCTAATCTTATGTGGTGGAGTAATAATTTTATAAGGTATATGATTATTTTAACTAACTCAAATATTGTTATTTTCTATTAGGGATGAGCATTCGGTTTGTTCGTCTTTTTAAGTTTTTTTTGGCCGAATTGAACTTAACAAAAATTCAGTTTGGTTTTTCGTTTTTGAATTTCAGTTTTTCGGCTCGAAAACTTTAATTTCGATTAAACTTATAGTTTTTTTTGTTTTTCATTTAATTTAGCAAATTCTATTCGGTTAATTTACTTAAAAAAAGTTGCCTATCGAACAAAAAAACCGAACTAAAATAAAAATAATAAAAAAGTTGCCTATCGAACAAAAAAACCGAACTAAAATAAAAATAATACCAAATTAAACCAAACTAAACTAATAAACCAAACCGAACTAAATTCAGTTCGGTTCAGTTTAAATGTCCACACCAAGTTTCTATAATCCATCAAACATTGTCAAATTCTTGGTTTCGAGAGGATGTTTTGTTTAGGATTCAGAAACACATAAAAAGAAACTTGAAATATTTATAACAATCATTTGATGGAGCTAGAACAAGGAAAGCTAAAGGATTCGAATTATTAAAAAAAGTTCAAAAATTCATAAAAACCCATTACAGTATTTTTAAGTCTTTAAAGACTGAACAAAAGAAAACACCAAATGATTTGTTCTTGAATAAAGATCCATATCCATCTTTTAACGGTACTACAAAATAAGAAAAGAAGAACAGATATGAGAAAAACATAAGCAATTAAGCAAAACACTTGAATATATAAACAATATATACCTTAATGAATCCAATTTCCTTGGCGTTGCTACGGAAGCATTGTCTACAACAGTTAAGACCATACTTCCTGATCAATCCATGTGAATTTCCACACACACGGCTACACCAAATCACAAGATTATAGTTAAATTCCTCAAAAATCAACAAACTATGTTCATAAAGATAACCAATTTACACTATCTTAGAATGGTAAAAGCTAATGAAAACTTTATCTACTAATTACATATTACATATTGGCCATATTCGTTTGCCAGTAGCTAGAGGCAGCGATTAAAATCGTGTTCGTTTATCAGTCGCTAAAAATTTTAGACTGCTAATCGTTGCCGCTAGCCGCTAGCGACTAGCAAACGAACATAACCATTGACTGATAACAGCTGCTGCCGCTAGCGACTGATAACAGCTGCTGCCGCTAGCGACTGATAACAGCTGCTGCCGCTAGCGACTGATAACAGCTGCTGCCGCTAGCGACTGATAACAGCTGCTGCCGCTAGCGACTGATAACAGCTGCTGCCGCTAGCGACTGATAACAGCTGCTGCCGCTAGCGACTGATAACAGCTGCTGCCGCTAGCGACTGATAACAGCTGCTGCCGCTAGCGACTGATAACAGCTGCTGCCGCTAGCGACTGATAACAGCTGCTGCCGCTAGCGACTGATAACAGCTGCTGCCGCTAGCGACTGATAACAGCTGCTGCCGCTAGCGACTGATAACAGCTGCTGCCGCTAGCGACTGATAACAGCTGCTGCCGCTAGCGACTGGCAAACGAAAAAGGCCATAGTTAAAAGTTTGGTTCTTTAGAGTACAGAGAAACGTTTTGTTCCCTAAGGTTTTAACACATACAAGAACAAAGTTTCACAGATCAATCAAAATGTTTCTACAATGAAAACTCGAGAGATTACACTACAGGTCTTTAAGATCCCTAAGTTAAAACTAATTTATCACTACCAACATCAAAAGAAACATTCTATTCGAGAACACATTAAAGGAAGGAAATTACGAATACAATTTGATTTACTTCTAAGAACTAAACAGATCATTAGAAAATGAAATTGAAGGAGAAGAAAGTATTACCAGGTGCGAGATCCAGGTCCATATTTCTTAGGATGAGAATTCCAAACGTTTTCGTGACCCATTCTCGTTGATTGCTCTGAAGATGGAGATGAACGGCGACAATACTCAAAAAATTGCAAACCCTAATTTTCGTAAGAGACGGCGCATAAGATTAGTTTATATAAGGAAACAAAAACGAATACCGATTAAGAGATGGGCCGAATTACGAATATGGGCCGAATATTCTGAGTTTTGAAATAGAAATAGAAATAGAAATAGAAATAGAAATAGAAAGTGTTTTAAAATTCCCTACTAAAGTCAGAGAAGATTACTCAATGCGAACGCCTATAAACCTTGAGATCTACGAACATTTCGAGTTTGATGGATTGGTGTAGTTTTGACGGTTCGTGGAAAATGGAAGACCCTATAAGTGGTTTAAGATGGTATGTACCACAGTTTTCAATTATATCTAAATTGTTCGGTTGTGTGGGAGTCAGATGTGGCAAATCATTGTTACATACCGAATTGCTCACTTTTATTTGTACGTTCAAATTTTTATCAAACATGGATAGAAAATACGCGTTATTTATCACTGATTCAACCGAATTAGTCCAATTGCTTCATAATCCGGACGATTGGCCGGTTTTTGCAGCCAAATTAGCAAATATCCAACAACTGAAGAACACCATTCCCAGTTTGAAGTTATACATCAGAGTAGGAGATAGAATACATATGCTGATTACCTTGCAAGATCAGCCCGAGAACAAAATATGCTATCATCTTATGTTGACGTCTTACCACTGAGTTGGTGCTCTGTCATCCTTTCTTTGTCTTTTTTTTTTCGTTTTTTCATTGTTAAAAAGAAAAAATGATAAACAAATAGAGGAGTTGTTACAAGCATTAGCTAAAATTAAAATTTTTATATATTAAAAAGATAAAATAGAAAGAAAAAACATTAAATTTGTTGAATATTTAGTTATGTGTTTTTAGATGGTAAACTAATAATATAATTAAATGGATAATTACTAACAATATTATTAATTTAATTTATTATAATACATAATTACTAACAATATTATTAATTTTATTTTGATATTTATATATCATCTTATTTTCAAAATTTTCACCAATAACTAAAATGTACTATATATTATAATATAAATTTTAGTGCTATCATAATTTAACCCTATATATATTTATTTTCACTTATAACTAAACTATATATTTTTATATAAATTTTAGTGCTATCATAAATAAACACTTTTTTTTATGAGACAATTTTTTTTTTCACGTATAGTGTAAAACACCATCTAATTTTTATGAAAAATTTAAAACTAAACAAGTGAGATGCTAGAGTTCATTGTTGGTATATAATATTCTTTTGGATTTCTTTACATCATATAAATCTCAGAAACGGAAATCTTCAATGATACTTGCTAAAAATTTATAAAGTTGTATATATACATATATGACATAATTATAATTTCCTTCAACTTTCGTGTATAAACTAAAAGTTTCTACAAAAATTTTAAGTAAAATATTTTCTAAATTTCTAAATCCATTATAATATATTTGCCAATAAGTTATTTTGAATTTTAGGTAAAATATATCAAAGCATTTTCTTACATTAAAAAGATTTAAAAAATGATTTTAAGTTACTTTTCCTTTTAATAAGTTTCAGATTCTCAAATTAAAAAAACTCTCGGATTCCAAACGTTATAAGTTATAACACATAAAGAATAAAAAAACATGAGAAAATTAGCTAAAAGAGTTTATTTTTGTTTGTGGAATTAACTTTTTTTTTAAAAAATTCAATTTATGTCTAATATACCATTTTTATCCATATTTACTAATATTCCTACAATATTTTCCATAAAATATTAACTAGATTTAATTACCTAATTTTTTCAAACAACGTTTTTTTTCTTCTTTCTTTGTGTTTATTTTCTTCTCCTTTCATATCTAAGTTTGTCTCTAAACACTCATCCATAAGAATCCTTTATCAAATTCCACAAAGCAAAACATCAAGTAGCATATGATCAAAGTTGACATATAAGGTAAGTTATTAGATGTGTAAATTCATTTATATATGTTTAGTTAATGTTTTGACCTTCAAATGCGACATTGTTGAAAGTCATCACATCAACGACCTCTCACTTATTTACCTATCACATAAGAGACATTGTGGAGTATTTTTTCTCCTTCTTGTAGTTTCATGAGATGATCTCTTAGACCCAAGTGATTTTTATGAAAAAGCCAAAGTTAATGTTTGATTATATTGAATTATGATTTTAGGAAGACGATGTTTTCTAGAAAATATATTCTAGAATATGACGTCTTCTGAAAAATATATTCTAGAATATGATGTCTTATATAACATATATTCTAGAATATGGCGTGTTCTAGAATATCTATTCTAGAATATGACGTATTCTGGAAATTCTATAATATGATGTGTTCTAGAATAGATTTTCTATTGTGTCTACTTATTCTGGAAATTTTTTCTAGAAGACCAAAAATACGCACTATAGAATAGCAATCCTAGAATATGCACGTTGGAAAGACATAATTACGAAAAAAAATTTCTACGTTACTTTGAAAAATTAGTATGAAATATTAATATACACGTAGAATGTGGAGTATCTTTTAAAACCCAAACTAATTTTGATTGTTATTTGGCAGAAAATATGATATATACATATATATATATATATATATATATATGCGATGTGTGATTTATGGAGATTGCTTGGCAATAACCGTTGTAGATTAACGTGGTAGAATGATTGGTTTGGAATCTAATTCTATTGTGCAAGAGATAATATATATAATTTTAGAAGACTTCAATATGAAATTGGGTACGACCAATTTGGAAATCAGTTAGTCACTTTTGGGTTGGTTGATTACTTAGAAGCTCCATTAATGATCATATAGTTAACATTTTTTTGATTTTTTAATAAGGAGAATGCAATGCGTTTTTGTGTGACATTTAAACATTGTGGTGATGATCTAAAGAGCATGGTGGAATTTTATATGAATAAACCGTTAGAAAGTTCAATAAGATGCTCACAATAAGCCTTAATTACTGAGAGAAGATGTACATAATCTAGATGATATAATAATTTGAAAAGCTATCCTCCTAATGTTGAAGTTAGTGTTCATGGTGAGTTGATTTTATTTTGTTATGCTTTCTAATAGTGGTTAACTCCTAGTTTCAAATGTTTATGAATTGATTTTATTTTAAATATGTTCCTAAACATCTAATTTTGTATAACAATATATCTTATGTTTGTTTGTAAATTTTACTAGTTTATAAAAGAACTTGTAGTTAATCACTTGTGAGCAATTCATAATTGTTTATCTTTTTGTTAATCACTTTTCAATATATTAAAAGGTTTAAATCTACCATTATGAGTCTACAATAAAGATCACAACACCACTCTAAATTAATCAAAAAGCGATCTATAACACCATACCTTAAAAAAAACCCGTAATACAAAGATCAAATTTTGTAGATAAACAAAACTCACAAAGAAATATTGCATATTTGTATAGTATTGTACTTACCAGAAAATCTATAGAGCCGAAGACAGATCTTCAAACAGAAATACTAGTAAAAAATTTAAAAGGTGGAACATTCCATAATGTTATGTATAATTCCTAAAACATTTTGGAACGACCGTTCTGGCTTGGAACGATTTCACCAAAATGTTTCAGAAACTATACAGAACATTATGGAACGACCGTTCCGATTAAGAACAATCTAACGAAAATTTATAAGGAAATAGTTTAAAAAAAAATATTAAGGGTAAAAGAGACATAAATTTTGATAAAGGTCTATTTTACAAAGTAATGTAATAAAATGTTAGTTCCACAAACTTAAAGAAAAATAAACTTTTTTAACTAATTCTCCCAAAAAAACATCGAGTAGGCTTTGCACAACAACAACAAAACATGGATTAGGTTAATAGTAGAATGTGTAGTAAAACTATAGAAAATTTTATCTTTAAATATCCCTTAGTTGTACATAATATGTGTTCATAATGACAAACATGACTGTTTTATATAGTTAAGCAATAATATACCAATATGATTATTTGACTTTTGATTAAATGTTTAATTACGTTTAATACATATTTTACAAATGTGTATATAGTCCATATATACATCTGGGTACAATGAACTAGATAAAATATATGTGGTTTTTATGTATACACATAATATATAAAAATTTATTTGTGATATTTTTAAGAATAAATTTTTGTATCATGTTTAGCATAAAAATAGAAAATCATAAGAACTCTATAGCAATAAATAAAAATTATTAGATTCAATGATAATGGTACAATGTTAGTAAAAATATTGAATATTTAAATCATCATTAGTTGTACATAAAACACTGTCATAGGGATAAACATTTATGTTTTTTTTTACAGTTAATCATCAACAGGCAGTTGATATACATATTGAATTTTTATTAAGTTTTCAACTATGTTTTATATACATAATTTGTAAATGTGTATATAGTCCATACATACATCTAGGTACAATTAACTAAAAAAAAAACATAATTGGTTTTTGTATATGCTTATAATTCATATAAAATATATAAAATTCTATGCAATTTTAGTTTAAGAAAACATAAAAAAACATATTTTTTATAAGATTAAGAACCTTAATAACATCGAAGATTATAAACTATCTGTAATAATAAATAAATGTGTCAATCTCTCCTTTATTTGGCTCAAAATATAATTGCTTTATATACATACAATGATACAACTCTTGTATTTAGTGACAATTGTACAATTTGTTGCAAAAAGATTGAAATCACCATTTACATAATGAGCATTCTTTTTTTTTCACAATTTAGACCACAGCAGATCGAACCAATAGTCAGTTTTTGCATAACAACAGACAATTTCTACACTATTGTAGGCACGAGGACTCGATTCAGAATGCGCATGCATAATTGTAAATATACATGCTTTTTATAGTTAAGCAATAATAGGCAGTTAATATAATTATTAACTGTTAATACCGAGGTTGTCACTTCCATCAAGAATCCGATATGGAGATTCGATCCGGCAAGTTCTATTCTAGATATACCGACGTAGTCGTGGGCCTCGAACTAGGTTCATTAACTTGGGTCTAAATAATTCTAAACCGAGGTCACTGATAACATACAAGGTCACCTCGGCATAAAAACGGTTTAGCCAAATTAATGAATATATTATTTATGGGATAATTCCAAATATTGTTATGAAATATTTCTGAATATTTTAAGAGAATATCATGTAACTTAGATTTAACATAATTCTTTATCATGTAGGGTATTCGATTCAATAATACTCACAAGATAATTCAAAAGAACCATTCTCTTAATCAATTTCGTTAGGTTGCAACTCTGGTTTAACATTAACTTTTAATTATGTTTCAATTTCGCTTAATATGAAATGTGTATATAGTCTATATATACAACTGGGTACAATGAACTATATAAAAAAACATTCGTGGTTTTTAGTGTATAACACATACGGTTTTTTTATTTATTCATAATATTTAGAATCAACATCGAATATCATAAAAAAAAATCTAGCTATAGTAATAAATAAAAATTAGGTGTCAATCGCTTCTCGTTTTGGTTCAAATTATAACTACTATATAGACATACAATTAATAAATTAGTGAAAATGGTACAATATGTAGCAAAAAGATTGAAATTTGTATCCTTAAATCGTGTCATTAGTTGTACATATGCATTCATAGTGGTAAACATATATGTTTATATAATTATTGATGACTTTTGATTAATCAAGTTTCCAAATTACATTTAATATACATAATTTGCAAATGTGTATATAGTTCATATATACATCTGGGTACAATGAACTAGATACAAAAATACGTGGTCTTTTGTGTACACATATTATCTATAACATTATCTGTGATATTGATAAAATTTTTTCTTTTGTATAATGTTTAGAATTAACATCAAAGATTATAAAATATCTATAGTAATAAATAAAAGGAGATAAAAAAAATCCACAAAAATTAGGTTTATTTCAAAAATAACACACACTCTTAGGGGTGTTAAAAGGGCTGGTATGTGTCTATTTAACCCTCTCCGCAACGTGTTTAATTGTTTTTGATCCATGGCGGATTGACCCGCAAAACCCGCGGACAACTTATATATTGTCTAAGTCTGCGTCCGAGAATTTTTCGGTTTAGCGGGTTGGCCCGCGTACACAATACTTATATATAGATTATGTAAAAATAAAAATAAAAATTTATGAATTTTAAATTTAACAAATTAATTAAGTGAAAAATAATTTAGATATATATTTTTATAAGTATTTTAATTTGATACACTCAAATTTTACGTTTTATTACATGAATTATAGATTATAATTTGTTAAGTACATATAATTATTTATAATTCAATTACTTTTTGTTTAAACTAAAATTTTGCGGACCGACCCGCCAGCCCGCAAATAATTACCCGCAAGGTCCGTCTTTTCATGGACAAAATTTTTTTGTCCAAACCCGCCCCATGGCGGTCCGGATTGGGCATAGCCCGCGGATTTTAGCCCGTTTTGACATCTCTACACACTCTAAAGAGTTCCAAAAATACCACATTTTTTTTTTTAAATTACCACAAAAATGTTTTTGTTTCAAAAATACCACAAATTTTGAAATAGCTTTAAAACTTCAAATTTAAACTCTAAAATCCAAATCCAAAACCAAACCCTATCCCTTTCAAAACTAAACCCTAAACTCTATTTAGTGAACCTAAACCCATAATTTTAAATTTTAAACCTTTAAAATTCATTTTTTATGTTTGTGATATTTTTAAAACTTTTGGAAGTGTGTAATATTTTTGAAATTTGAGTTTTTTTTATGGTATTTCAAAGAATTTCTCTAAATTAAAATTCTTTTTGGTTCACATTATATTGATTTATATATATATAACTCTTGAATTGATGACAATTGAATTGGAGTGGAAAACAATGAAATTTAGCTTAGAAATATATCTAAATAGTTCAAAAAGTGTGAACTGTCTCTACCACTTTGCAAAAAAAGTACTATCACTCTGTTTTCTAAAACTAGCTGCTAATCCAAATTTTGACACTACCTATACTTATACTTAAGAATAATCACAATATTCGATATATATATATTTTAAAAATAATATGAAAACGAACTAATTTCAGATAATGATGTGGGTAGATTTCAGTATAGTTGTCAAACTATATCTGATTGATTCTATGCGATTACAAATCTATTAAATTTGTAAAAAAAAAACAAAACTCACTCTTAAAGTATTAGAAGACGAAATTAAGAAAGCGACAGACAAATATAAACAAGGAACAGTCACACATATATATATATATATATAATTATATTTTCTCGGTTTCATATTATTTAAAATTTAACATTTTTGCGCGCTAAATAATAAAATACAAAAACATTATTTTATTTTTTTATTTTTATAAAACATCATTAAAGACATCTAAACCAATCAATCAAAAATCATTATACGGAATATTTTTTTGTATGATTCTGGTATCCAAAGTCCCGAAAGACTCCGACTAGACCCAAAGCATCTGCAGTCGCTAATAGTATTCAGGAGGGCCGTCGAAATTCACTCTATGTTAGTTGACAGTGGCCGAAATTCAAACCCAAATGACAGAAGTCACAGCTGTAAACCCTTTACTACCAGAGCTAGAAGTCTCGGTTCGTTCTACAGAATATTAATGATTTATAGTTTTAAATTTTTGAATAGAAATGTGATTAAAAAACAAAAAAAAATTCTTAAAAGATCACTTATTGTGGAATGGAGGCAATATGACTGTTCCCTGGAATTTTGTAAGTAATACATATACAGATATACTAATATAAGCTGTATGGTTTTGCCCAAGTCTCCATATACAAGGATAATTAACATAAAAATGACCCCAAAATAATACTTTTTTATTCTATTTTTTTTTTAAAAATTGATCATTCGATTAATACCACAAGAAAATTGCGATGAATTTATTATGAAATTGGAGTTTCTTGCAAATTCGTCACAAACTTGCTAAAAATTAATTGCAAAAAATTTGCTAGGAAATTAATGTTGGTTACCAAGAGACAGACTTTCGTCTAGTGGTTAAGGTACTCCAAAAAATGTTCAAGATCAGTAATTCAAATCTCTTGAAAAGAATGATTTACGTTTTAAACAAGTATAATTAACGGCTGGTTCCGGACATTAGGGGAGACTATGAGCCAAAAACTTGAAACTTTCAAAGTTTATCGAAAAAAAATAATATTGGTTGTGAATCTCTTGCAAATTTGCAGATGTTATAAGATATAAAAGAACATAAAATGGTTAATATGTTTAAAATACCTTGAACCTAAGTCAAACTTTAATTTAATATGAGATAAAAAGCCAAAGTCAATTCTTGTTTAACATGTTACGAAAACACTATGTCAAAATATACATTAACTTGTGTAGAATATCCAGAGTTAATTCATTTTTTTTTTATATAGATGTATGTTGTTTATGTATTTGAATTTCAGAAGTTATTCTCATAATTATACAAAAATAATTACAATAAATATTATAAAAAATGTTGTCAAGATCCTAAATAGGTATTGTATTTCCGAAAGAAACTTATAAAAGTATTGCGACATGAACTTTTTTTATATATAATATTTATGTTAGATAACCACATTAAATGTATATACAATGTAAAAAAAAAAGTATCTAACCTTNAAAAAAAAAAAAAAAAAAAAAAAATGTATCTACAATATTACGTTATATATCATTCCTTCCATTTCCGTTTTATTGATGTCTTAAATAATTCTTTTATTTCAAAATTTATATTAAATTATAATATTTACATTGTACAATTTTTTATTATTGGTTTAATTAATTTGGAAATGAGGTTATTATCTAAAATCTAAATATAATTTATTTAATTTGTATAAACCTCAACATCAAATATAATGTATAGAAGGATTTTTTTTTTTTCTGATAAAGGAAAATGAATTCTTGTCAATAAATTACTAACATAGTGTATTAATCAAATATATTCGGGCAAAGCAGTCGCTGGTGGAATAGTTAGAGATGAGGCGGATAGATGGTGTGCGGGTTTTGCATTACATATAGGAAAGAAATATTCTTTCATTGGTTTTTCTAGTACGATTGTGCTATCAGCTATGGTTTTGTTTTTAGGGACTGGACAATCCGTTTTTCTTATGTGTATAAAGAAGCTAATCATTTAGCAGATGTATTAGTTAACTATGCATTTTCACTTCTTTTGGATTTTTATTTTTGAGTGTCTGTCAGATAGAAGTCGATTCTAATGTTTAAGAGGATATTAGCGGGCGAGTATGCTCAACACAAGTTCGGTTGTAAATTTTTTATTTTATTTTGTTTCATTGGCAGAGAGATTTTCTTCTGATTTCCTACCCAAAAAAATCAAATAATTTTTTTTTAAAAAATTTCTTGTATCAATAAATGAAAATATATACTCTCTCCGTTTTTTTTTTTTTACAAACAAAACATTACTTTACAAACACTATTTTGTAGAATTTGAAGAAAAATAAAAAAATTTCAAGTCCTAAGACTAGTCATCATAAATGATTGGACCAAGTTCCAACCAATATTATATAAAATGCATAAATTTATATATTAAATATACTTTAACTACATTAGAGAAATAGATTATATTCTCTACTCTTTGATTTGATCAAAATTATTTTATCGTATATTCTGTTTTTTTTTATATGAATTACTTAATAATGGTGTCACTTGTTGCTTTTAGACTAATGTAGTCATATATATATTTTTGGTACTACATCAATCAATGTACCAAACGTCGAAGTTAAGTATTTAAAAGAAGAATGCACGAGGCAGACGCAAACCGTAACGTTTTAATATGATATTTACAAGATTCTGATAATATATAATCGCATACGTAAGTATAATTAAATCATGAAACCATATAGATATAACAATAGTAAGAATTCTATATTTTAGATGGTATAACTCTAGAAATTACGAAGTAACTTTGGTATAATGGTTGAGACACTTTAAAGAGTATTTAAGGTCACTAGTTCAAATTTTTTGGAAAGAATGATTTACGCTTTAAATAAGTATTATCAACGGCTCGCTTTAAGCATCGAGAGAAACTATGGGTTGACTCTAGACACTAAAGGAAACTATGGGCCAAAGGTCCGGAACTTCCACGATTTATAAAAAATAACTATAGAAAATGGTATTAATCAAGTGAATAGAAATTTAACTATGTAATTTTCATCATTGAAGTTCGATTTTATCAATTAAAAATCTTTGTATTACCTGATTTAATTGTCATTGAAAATGGTGTTTTTGTAATTAAAAATAGTTTTTAATAAATATCTTACCAGAATTCGATTCCACATAATTACTAAACCGAAAATCCAAACTGTAACTGAACCAAAAAAAAAAATTATGGATCGGTTTTGGTTAGAGGTCATAAATCGAATGAATTTTAGTTTTTTTGTTTTTTGGTTTTTGTAATACACTGAACCAAACCGAATTTATTTCGGATCACCGAATTAAAACCGAAAGGCATATATTCACCATAATTTAAGATTTATCATTTTAGTTTTTTACCCAATTAAGATTAACCGGAATGCAATTTTAAGTTTTTATTTTCGGTTTTACAAGATTTTTCGAATTTATATGATTTTCTTGGTTTAAAGTTTTTTTTGGTTTTTCGGTTTTTTAGATACAAAACTGGTTGTCGTAAAAATCTCTTAACCAAACTAAACCCAAATTTTTTTAAACCGAACCGATCCAGTTTAGACAAAAAGCCTGAATAGTTTCTATATGTCCCAACCGAAAAAATCCAAAAACCGTTTAAACCGAACCGTAATCTGACAGCCGAGTATGGATCTGGTCAATTATTTGTGACAAAAATGGTATAATTAGTAATGTTAACTACATATATAAACGAATAAAGACATTCTGTTCGCCTATAGTCAGCTGCATCAAAATTTAATAAATATACTTTGCTGATTTGATAAACGGTCTATTTCTTACATTTTATAAAAGCTATTAGTATGATCTTCTAGATGGTATTTAAATGATATTTAAGTATATTCCCACTGTCATTATTTTAAAAATGGTAGATCAGAAGAAAATGTCACAAAACAAAAGTCATATCTACTAGCTATATATTAAAATGGAATATTTTTTATAAAGTAATATTAATTTTTTAAAACATTAGATGTCATTAATCTAATGAATAAATATTTTTTATTAAGAATAATAGTGTGTAAATAATTAGTTATTTATCTCTGTAGCCAAACATAGCTAAAATATATTCTCAAACTGTTCATGTAACCAAACAAATCTACAAACATACCTACAAAACTCTATTAATTCAACTTTAATAAAAAATTAAATAAATTAATTAGTTAATATGAAAATTTTATTTAAAATGAAACTGATATATTAGTTACTATTAATAAATTTAAAATTTTAAAACTATATACATTTACTATCATATGTTGAAAATATAATATATTTCAATGTATAATCCATACACTACTCCTATTTACATATATAATACTTTTGAAAACTAATATATTAAATATAATATAGAACTAAAACATATATTATTATAATTTTATTTCAGTATTTATATACTCATTTTCCCAAAAATTTATAGCTGTAACTAAATATATATATTTTAATATAAATTTTGTGTTAATATAATTTGAATGATATCTTATAAGATAACATTAAAACAGCATATAGCGCAGAACATCCTCTAATAGACTAATACTTTTGTAAAATTAAAATTCTTATTGTTTTATTAGTAATATGATACTTCATTTTTATTATTTTGAGAAATATTATATATTGTATCAATTTTTTTTTATTGGCATGTAAAAATTCCTTATTTTCACTTAACTATTCATCATTAACATGTATTCACCATTTACATTATTATTTACTATTCAAATTATAGTAAATACACAAATTACGTAACTATTTATTAAGTAATGAATAAATATATACATACATACATAGATTTTTTTAAAAATCTTGTTAACAAAACATAAAGTAATGAATACATACATACAAACATAGTTTAAAAAAAAAAAATCTGGTTAACAAAACATAAAAGTAAAAATACAGCCTCACCAATTTACTCAAACTTGTGAACAGTTTCTTTTATTAATAGAAGAGTTATGAACATCCTGAGACCAATTCTGAGACCAAGAAAAGTAAGCACGAGTTTGCGATCCATTTTATATTCTTAAAATTTTACTTTAAGAATCGGTCTATTTTCAAAATTTTATTTTAAGAACCAACTAATGTTTTTCATTTTATCTTTGTTTGGGAAAAATTTAACTGGTTCTTATTGAGATAGTTCTACGGAATGGCGAATGAATAAATTCTTTTATTGATTAATGAGCAAAGTTTACATTCAAATTAATCTCTCAACAATCAACAACTGCCTTAGGACTTTTGTCGACTTCCAAACGTTGATTGCTTGAAGATCTCGTTGCCGTAGGTTGTTGGTTCGTTATCAAATAGATAGTTCTCTCTTGGAGGTTCTTAGCAAGTAGCTTCTAGGTTTTTTCTTTTATCCTCCTCTCAATTAGAGAGCTTCCCTATTTATAGGAATGTTCAACCTAATCATTTTCGGATTGAGAAGATTTTTTAACAACTTCCTTAATTTTCGAGATATAGATATACTTGAATCTTTTTATTAGTTGGAAGATATATCTACCGAGAAAAGACTTAACGTTCTAAAAGGTTTGGACTTTCGTCACTATCGACGGCTCATTAGTTCTAAAGAACTTCCGAATAGTTTCCGAGTAGATTCCGACCGTAGTCTAGTTCATGTTGTCGGACGTTCTTGCCTCTTTGGCAAGAAGTTATGCTTTTTAAATAACTTCTTACACCTTATTTGGAACTTCCAAGTGTTTGAACAATTGTCGGAAAGTCATTGGTAGATGAATTTATTTCACCCAACAATCTTGCGGCCTTTAAAATCTCATGTCTCGCTCTTTTCTGTAATATAAGATTTATGAACCATTGGCATAATAAACCCCAGAATATCATCAAATGTTGCAGCCGATTATGGAGCAAAATAAAAACAATTTTGAACTACTATTAAAAATTAAGTTCTGTCTTTTTTTTCTTCTATATATAATTTAGTTAATATATGTAGTTATCCGATAATTAAGTACATTTCATATTAATAAAATAAGAGTGTGGTTTGCATCAACGTGTACATATAATAAGTTAATGATGCTGAGGAATATCCGACACACGTTGCACCTTGATCTCTATTCGTGTTTGGTAGGATTCTTTTAAGTTACCTCATTATTGCAACATTTCATTAATATTTAAAGAGAACCATTGTTATTATTAATACTATATATATTTTTTTGGTTCAGAAATAATGTTGATATTCGATTTATAAAATATTAGGAGAGGAGCTAAAAACATTCTGAACATTTGGATGTACGAAGTTTACTTACGTGGTTGTAAAACGGATCAACAGATGCAGTTTAAGACAAAACAAGTTATTTAAGACAAAAGACTTTGGTCTTGTGGTTAAAGTACTCCAAAAATGTTCAAAATTCCTAGTTCGAAAATTTTAGGAAGAATGATGTATACTTTAAACATCTATTATTACCGGCTGGTTCCTGGTACCGCGGGAGATTATGGGTCAAATGTTCGAACTTCCATATAAATATATATATATATATATATATATA
>OVBE01005377.1:535-21855 GCA_900406425.1 Iberis pinnata | reverse complement strand
TTGTAGGGGTTAAGGGGTTGAATAATTTTATTCAACCCCCATTGTAAGTAGTCTTAGTGCATGATCATGCAAGACTAACCAAGACAAGTTTATTCCTTAGAAAAATCAACCCAACTCACATTGCTAACTTTGAGCCCAATTCAATCTCAACTTAACTTGATAAGTATGAGCCCAATTTAAAACTCAAACATGATTAAATCCACTATAGGTCTTTCTTCCTTTAACCTCAACAAAGACAAGCCCAACATCCTCACTTAATCAAAAATAATCTCAACTCAAGATCAAATCCATAGCCTAAATTTTTTTAAATTAATTAACCAATTTCCATTGGGATTCCTATTAAACCGGAAATTTGATTTTGATTCTAATTTAGGGTTTCGAGTTCGTCTCGGTTTTCCCATCTGTTATATTAATTAAACGAAAGAATAAAATTTTATCAATAGCGTATAGTTATAATATTTGGGATTTTATAACCGGGAATAATTACATAAAACCGAAAATATTGACGTAGAAAATACGGGTCTTTACAAGGTTCATCCCTTTACGTTCATGTAATCCCACTTTGGGATATTTATCTTTTAGTTTAGGTCTAGTTTTATCATCTTTGTATGAGATCAGTTATCTCTTGTGGGTGTGTAAATTCCACTTAGTGGGAAGTCATGTACTCTTTATGAGTTCTTTTTAATCTAATATATTTATGTTGACAAAAAAAAAAATGTTGCAATGGTTCAATAATTGTAATTACATAATTTTGTTGGCAAAAATATAAAATCTGAAATAGCATATAAACTTCAATGGAAAAATTATATAATCTCTATGGAGACTTACATAGCCAATAAAAAAAATTTGCAAATTACCGAAATTTTGAAACAAAGTTGAGCAGCAAAGTTTAACATCTTTTGATATGGTCTCTTGTTTAATATTTTCTCATTAAGTGTAAAATATTTTGCACTTAAAAATCAAGAGTGATTAAAGTGAGTGTGAATTTTCTTCACACTCAATGAATGGTGACATTGACTCGTTATTGATTTGAGCAGACTTCAAGCTCCAAGCATTTAGGCTCAAGACATCAACACTTTGAGTTCCTTTGTTGAAGACAAAGAGATTTGCATTATCTCCAATTGCTAATTTTGGATACACTCTTGAGGTTATACATACTTTGCCTCCTCCACCATAACTCTCCACTATTGAGTGATCAATCTACAATAATTTAGTAATAATTATCTCTTCAAATTTATCACTTCCTCGAATATTACATGCTATTGATGTGTTATGTCGTTCCAAAACCATAGAAAAACTTAAGTAATTGTGTCTCATTCATTTTTTTTTTTGTTATTATATATGTTGATTACAAGTTGAATATTATTACTTTACAAAATAAATTGAACTTAAGTAATCTTTTTGTGGTCTAGAGCTGCAATATCCATTTATATGTATTCTGAAATTTATTTCTATGAATAAGCAAGCTACTTATTTTATCGTGAAAGTGATTAATTTGGTGAACTACATTATTTTTGAAAATTTTAAAATCATTTTCTATTTATTTTCTTACATATGTTATAACCATACGAATATTCATATCATACATGAGCTAAGTCCTAAATTATATGGCCAATTTAGACTAGCCAACAAAATTGTGTGGTACATCAAATCCGAGCCGAGCCTGGTTATATATTAATGGTCATGTCTAACAGAAATGCAATATAACTTCTATAAATCAATACTTTAAAAAATTAATAATTAATATCTAAGTTAAGTTTTAGAAGAAGAATAAAATACTATAGTTTCGACACTATTAATTTATAAATATTTTACTATAAGTTCATAATTCAAATAATTAAAGCCCATATATAAGGAAAAAAATATGTTAAAAACTTACCAAAGTCCTAAGGGAAAGTGTTTGGTTGGAAGGGTCTATCTTCACAAAAGCACCAAATGTTATTTTATCATTTTCTTCATTTAACGAAGATCTGTGAGCATCATTTGTAAGAGAATTAAATAAATCTTTAATTTGATAAATATAAAGAAGAGGAAAAATGTACCTGCTTTGGTTACTGCACATCAACACCACATAGTTAGAAGTCTCATTTGACTTGAAGATTCTAAAGTAAACCGAAGTGTATTCTTCCATATGATTTGATGCCAATACCATCAAACCAAATGGCCCTAAACCGGACTTAACCGAAGAATCTTGTTGGCTACATATCTTTTGTGGATCGGTCCAACTCGGTTCAATGACATGGGCTTTTTCCAAGTTGTTGACCTTGAACAATACCTCAACATCTGCCTGTGCTGCAGTAACACCATGAACTTGAAGAGTAGATTCTGCCTTTAGAACTTTATTGTACCAATTGACTTGTGTCTCACGCAATGTCTCAATCTCTTGAATCGGCCATTGTAGTAGTTCCTTTCCCGATTCATCAAGCCGTAATTCTCTCGGAAATGACTATCAATTTCATGACAAATAATCAAAACCCGGTTTAGCATATTTCTCTTAATTGAATAAAAATAAATAATTACTATTCCCTTACCTGAAGACCAGACCAACCTTTCTGAATATCATCTTTAGCTGGAGACGATTCATTAACCCAACCCCACAATATTCTTCGTTTCTTAACATCATCAAAAAACGTTTTCGACGCATAAAATTTCCCATAATCTAATCTTGGAGCTGATTCGTCTTGTACAAACCCAAGATCCGGTACATAAACATCATTCTCACGATCGTAACTCCCAATCGTGTAATAATCATGTAATGTCTCTATTAAACTCACTTTAAGTATGTGTTTAGTATTATCCTCATTAAAGGACGACGTTTCAATGCCTTCTGATCCGGTTATCGCTACGGGGAAAAAATCAGGACATTCCCACATTCCGGTTAAGTCTTCATAGTGAAGTGGCTTTGTTGATTGAGTCCAATTTAAAAAATCTCGACTTTTGTAGAGAATCGCTAACCCACGACGGTTATCAGTCGAGCTTCCTACGATCATTCGCCATTCTCCGTCGTGACCAAGCCACGCGGTTGTCGGATCTCGGAACCGGTCCGGGTTGATTCCGTTGACGGCGTTAGGAGATATTAGAGGATTTAACGGCGATTTAGACCATTCACGGAGATATGGATCGGAGATGTTAAGTGGAACGGCGACGTTTTGGACTTGAGTTTTGTTTTGGTCAATGCCGGTGTAGAGGATGACTGGTGTGTTGTTTGGTAGAATTGTGACGGAGCCTGACCAACAGCCGTTGATATCGGACGGCTGAGATGGTTTAAAAGCTGGGGGTTGTGGGGTCCAGTTGACTAAGTCAAGTGACGTGGAGTGGCCCCACACGATTCTTACATCCCAAACGGCACCGTATGGATTATATTGGTAGAAAAGATGGTATATTCCTTTATATATCATTGGTCCTACCCAAAAAATAAAATAAAAACAAATGCGTATTGTTTTGTTTTATTTTTCCAAATATGAATATAAAAAAGCAATTAAGAAAGAGAACCAACCATTAGGATCTGGAAATATTTGTCGAATCAGATTTCATCGAACATAACGGAATCATGAAATAATAAACAGATGTTATTTACAGGATCGAACATATAAAATCGAATTTAAAGTGGATTATATTAAAGATCGGTAAAGTGCATACCATACCGTTCATCCAATTTCTGGGTGGTTGAAAATGATAACCGGTCCGGTACGGTTGGTTAAGATCTTGATTTGAAGCCACAAGATGGAGAGTGAAGTTGCAGAGCAACAAAGATAATAGACGTTTCAGACAGATGTTTGAACAATCTAATTTCGCCATTGTTGTCTCTCTCTCTCTCTCTCGTGGTTGCCTTTGGTCTAGTTATTTAAGTACTAGGTTTTAATGATTAATTTAATTTTGAACAAACAATTTGGTCCCTTTTCACATGGTTCTATCGATTAATATTGTACAAGTGGACATGTAATAATCATATGAATCCATTAATGAAAGACCAATCATTTAATTTTTTTATCTTAATTCGATGAAAATTGAGTCAGCCAACATTTATCGATAAACGACGCCGTTTACCAAGAAGCGATTATGCAAAAGACTATCATATCCGGGCTTATGGATAAGGAGATTCAAACCCATGGGTAGGGATGTCAATTGGATTTGTTTGCGTCCATTTGGACATATCTACGTTGATATTTTTTTTGCGAACGATTCATGGACAAGCTTATATGAACGCGGACCAAATTATTTATATGCTCATTGGCGTCCGTGTCCAAACGGATTTGTCGTCCGTTTAACATATGTGTGGTTTTCAACTTTCATGTTTTGTGGCTTTTATTACTAAATTAATTTAAATTCAACATATATAAAAAAATTATATAAAAATACTATAAAAATTTAAAACTTATAGAAATCACTTTTTATAATATTTTGATTAAAAATTATATAAGTTGCAGAAAAATAAGAATTTTTTTTACATATTATATTTCTCTAAAATATATTAAATTATATATGATTTTTTATTTTATTTTATAATTTTTAGATTTAGACTTAAAATTAATGTCCAAATGAACAGCTCATATCTGTTTGGACAAGCCCGCTACGAACAAAGGACAATATTGGGTATTGTCCAATTGACCCGCTTATATTGCAGACATGTCCATAGATAATCTGCCTCAACGCGGACTAAACCTAGCCCGCGGATAGTATGTCCAACTGACACCCGTACCCATGAATATACAGAGCAAACGCTATTAAAAAAGATTTAAATCTTTATGATTAGAAACCAAGCAGAGTAATTTATTATAAATAAAAAGTCAATAAGATTAATGTTGGGAACAACAACAAATGTTGTCATGACCTCTAGGACTGGGTTGGCAAGTGCCAATGGTCTCTGGAGGGAAGTCAGGTTCTCCACATTGACTCTTACAATCTTCATTGTTGACACAAGGACCTTTGTACACACACTCTGATCGTTCTTGTTGTTTATTCTCTCTTACATCTATTTCATTATTACCAACATTTTAAAAATAAGAAAGATATAATTATTGAGTACTTTAGATGGAAGAAAATAACATTCATTTGATTACCTCTTGATTGGGAAGTAACTAAGAGAGAACATATGATGAGGAAAGCTACAATATGAATCTTTGATAATGCCATTTTTTGTTGTTGTAAATTTCTATGATTTTGTTTGTTGTGTGAAGAAAGTAAAGAGCAAGAACATGCCTATAAATATGCGTGAGAGAAAGAGAGACTCAAGTTTGAATATGAAATTGTGTTGCGATTTTCTTTCTAAATCCTTGAAAATTGTAATTAAAATCTTACCTATCAAAAGAAAAAATATATATTTTGTCACAACTTTAGAGATTATGATCGAATATTTGATCCGATATTGGACTCTTCCTTATAAAGGAAATCAATATCTTCCAAAACAATAAGATTTGATCTCAACTTAATGGAGTTGGTGTAATTAGGTTTTTTCCTATCGCAAAAAACATTAGCCTAAATTTTATAATCACAACTTAACCAATCATCAATAAGAAATCACTGTCATTTTCAACTAAATTAGGATCAAATTTCCATAATAAAAAGTATTATAGTAGAATATCATTACTAGACTAGATGACAAAAAAACCTAACATATCCTAGTAAACTATTGACTTAATAACCAAATTAGTAGATGACTCGCGCTACGCGTGAGGTAATTTATATCTTTTTCATTTAGATACATATTTTTGTGAGATTGAATTTTGTTTTTGATCACTTTTTACTAAAAGTTATTACAATTTTTTATTGAGATCTAAATTTTATTTTTGATCAATTATATATATATATATATATATATATATTCAATTGTTTTTAATAACTAGCAATATATAGTATATTTTACTACCTTTTGTTTTAAATTATAGTTATATATATAGTTTAAATATTTATCTTGATATCTTTTTTAAAAATGTTTTATAATAAGTATAAATTTTGGCTCAAAACCTAATCGAATAAAGCCCAAAACCTACGAAGCCCAATAAAACCCAAACATAATCGACAATTCAAAGCTCAATTTTGGCTCAAAACCTGATCGAATTATGTTCAAGATATTTCTATTTTTGACGTAAATAGAAAAAAAAATTTGCAAAAAAAACCCTTTTATTTCTCTCTAGTTTTGTAAACGAATCTATGCGATTCGTAGAAACTTTTCTTTGATCTAAACTATTAATTTTGATGAAAAATTAGAAAGAAACTTTTGGTTTACGTGGTATATTACGAAATTTTCCATTGGAGATTTTCGAGTTTTAGTTCAAAGAAAAAAATTCCGAGAAAGGCAATTTTGTCCCCGCATATTGTGTAGACGTGCGGATCTATAGGCGGATCGGGTCGTACCAGTTTAAAAAAAAAAAAAAAAAATTGGAAGGTCTCGAGTTCGAATCACCAAATGATGTTGCTTTGTATTTTTTATTGCTTTCTAAGCTATACCCACAATAATTCGGCGGTTCGAATTATTTAGTTTGAATTAAAACCGGAATGGTTAAATTTTTAGATCGAAAATTTTATGATTGTTGATATTTTAGATTGCATAATATCTTATTTGTTTCGTATTAAGGTAGTTAGAGATTTTTTACTTAAAAGAAATTAAATAAAAATATCTTTAAAACACTAATATCTTATCGCTATATATATAGTATTATAGCTATCATCTAAATGCATCCACTCGGTTTACAATATTTAAATTTTTGATACAAACTTTAGAACGTTTGTTTTAGTTTATGTATTGTAATCTTAATTATTGTTCTTTGATTTTTGTGGTCGTATTATGTAATATAATTTTATAACGCTGGATTTATTTCTAATACAGAAAATGTATCAGTCATCTTTGGACAAAGGTAAATGTGTTGTTATTGAAGATGAAAAGAGAGACGAAGAACAAACAACACCGGTTAGTATATTAAATTTTAATTTCTTATCGATTTATTTTATTCATATTGTAGATTTTTTTATACGAATATTTCATGTGGTTCAGGAAAACGTAAGGAACCAATGACCGATGATGAATTCGGAGTTCTCGCACAAATGTCATTAGCAGTGAAGAAATCTAAGAGAGATGTTGAAAAACACTACAAAGGTGGAATGTATCGGATGAACGAATATATGGAAGCTTATGAGAAATCGCAATATCTCTCGATTAAAGTCGAAAAAAGAGGCAAAGATTGCTTTGCTTTTGAATCAAGCAAAAGAGGATAACTTTGATGTCCTAAAAGAATGGGTTTATCAAGAGAAGAAGAGAAAAAAATACCAATCCTGGCTAGAAAAAATTGTGATTCCACATGTTAATTACGACAAGATGGGTTTTCCGAATATGGATTAACCATTCTTTTTTATCTTATTAAACTTTGTTATTTTCATATTTTTAATTTTGTTATTTTTTAAAATAATTTATTATAAATGAAAAATTCTACTTAAAGTGTGGAAATCCATTTTTATATTAGATATAACGGTTCTGCTAAGATATTGCACATTATATCAAACGAATTACATGTCAATGAATTAGCATATTACACGATATATCAATCGAAAAATTATAATAAAATTATGGGATCACTATATTTCCATTTGCTATTTAATTATGCGAGAAATTGGTTCATATATTGTATTTTCCCCTTTGCAACTATTTGTTTTATTTTTTTGATTAAATATTGTGACTGTGTGATCCCATTATAAGCTTTGTTAACATTTTAAGATGATAGTTATTTGTTGAATCAAGACTTAATAATTAGGTTTAGGTATTTGATCTTGTTGGTAAAAGGCTAGAGTAATCTTAGGAAGAATTTCATATATCATTTAGGAGTAATTACATGAGTATTTATAGTAGAAATACATGCTTAAAACCCTAATCACATAGATTAACCTAATGGGTCTCGAGCTGGAAGGTCTAACTCGTCAGATCGGCCCATCTAGGTTTTGCCCTTCTAAGCCCATTTTTCCTCTTGATGTCGGCGTCCATATGGGCTTTAAGTCGAAATGGGCTTTTTGGGTAGGTGCTACACCTGGTATCAACAGTTAGTCCCCCCCCCCAGGTCGGCGACGAGTTGGCAAGTTGGCGATTGATCTTCTAAGAATAAAAATTTATTTCGGCTGAAGTGCATTAAATGCTCATATAGCCTTTTTTGAATCGTTTTTGTAGGAGAAGCTAGAAGGTCACACCTTTACAGATTCCCACGCGCAATGATTTCGCTCCTCGGTAATCATCGTTTCTCCAGGGTATAAATATCCCTCCAAACCTTCATTCTCATACTTCACTTTTCAGAATTTCTTCACTGGTAGAATCGCTCTCCCTTCTCTCTTCTTTCTCTCTCTAGAATTTTCAGCTCGGCGGTTATCTCGAATAGCTTGGTGATTTCCCAACTTTAAGCTATGTCTACCTCCCGCATAAACCTTATTGAATCTTCAGCTTCTCGCGACGACATACGTGTCGTCGAACTAGAGGTTGCTTTTGAAGAACGAGCTCCTCAAGGAAATTGGGTTTCTCCAGACAATGAACTGACAGGTCTTGCACCTACTAAGTGTTCAGAAAAATCGATTCGGGAGCTCGTCCGAGATTTCCCTTTCTTCAACGGGATTCCGATTCTCTAAACCACATCAACGACCTTAGGATTGTACCCAAGGTTATGTGTATTTATATGAATCCCTTTTCAGGAGATGTCATGTCTGGCTTCCCTTGCCGAAATTACTCATCGCATATTGCGCGAGACGGAGGATTGCTATTTCGCAGTTATCTGCTCCTTTGATTAGATAGGTGATAGCGCTGATGGCTCATGCTCACGAGTTCAACGTGGAGCTCGACGTTAGGTACTTGGAGAACATGTCTTCGATCAATCCGATAGTATAGAAGAAGACGAAGCTGAACACCGGCTTCGTCTATATCAACTTTAAACCCCAGTACAAGCTGATAACTGTAGGTCCGGGAGACAAGATTCACGGCTGGAAAACAAAATATTTCTTCTTGAAGGTCGTCCCAGAGTCCGTTGGCGATGTAGGAAGAATCCTGAAAAGGAAGTGGGCAGAAACATTTGGTAGATACCACCTAGGACCGCCGAGCTGAGACCTGTTTAAATTGTAATGAATCTAATTCGGCTTTTGTTGTTACTTGCAGAGCCGCATTTCAACACTGGTCCCTTTCCGCCGAACTTTCTTGAAGACTTTAAGAGTGTTCAGGAAGCAGGAACCTATCACATTAATTAGTTCAACCTCGAACGTATTCAGGAGAGCATCCCGTTCATCAACTCTGGTAAGGTTATGAGGGGACTTTTTTTTTAATCGCATGAGTGCCTGTCTGATTGTGACTTGTCTTTTTTTCATCCAGCTGGGATCTCAATGTTTTTCCTATTAAGAAAATCAAAAGGATGGGTCGCCCAAAACCTATAGCGGATTATGCTTCTCAGTTGGAGAAATCAGCCTCGAGTTCGAAAAGGAAACTCGAGCAAACGTCTGGTTCCACGGGTAGCGAAGATCCCTGCCCTGCTTTGAATACGAGGAAAGGCGTCGATCCAACTGAGATCAGGAATCTCGCGAGGTGGTGGTTATCGAGGAGACTGAAGAGCCGAGCTTGGTTGTTGTTCCAACTGAGGAGCAGAGATCGAGAGAGGAGGTCCCTGCTGAGGGACATATGGTAAATGAAGGTACACCAAAATGTTTCTGAGCAGCAGTAGGAAGTTCCTGCCAAGGAGATCCCTACTACCGACTCATTTGTTCCACTGCTTGCTCCCACTAGCGGAACTCCAACGACGTCTCAAATGCTGGGAGAGATGACTGAGGATGTAGAGCCTCTAGATCCTAGTTTAGAAACGTTTGCTGAAGAGCTGCCTAATCTTCTTGGAGCAAGTGGTGATGATGAGGATGAGGGTGAAGAGAAGGAAGAGGAGGATGAAGCTGCGGGTCCTCAGAATGTGAAGGGAGGGAGCTCCCAAACTGAGAGGCAAGATAACTCGCGAGGAAGTTGGGCTTTCTCGTTCACACATAGGGGTACGCCATTTGCGCATGATAAGCAAGCGTGCGCGGGTTTAGTGAACCGCCTCGGGGCCAATGGTCTGATCATTCCAACTGTAGATCGGCTGTTAGCGCCTGAGGTTTACAAAACGTTATCTCGGCAAGCTTGCCAGGTATGCTCTTGCTTTTGTTCCTTTCTCCTACTTCAATCGTAGAAGTGCTAACTCGGCTATGTTTTGATGTGTAGACTTTGGCGACGACCAACGAGCTCATTGCTTTTTATGAAAACAAGCTCCAATCTCTGTCCGGTAACGAGGTCGAGCTGATCAGATTGTCAAAGGTTGTTAACAAGGGCAAGCAGCGCCTCGCCAAAGATCGGTTGAAGCTGAACAAGCAGGAGGAGGTGATTAAGCAGCTGACGACGCAAGTAGCTGCTATAAAGAGGATGCTGAGTGACACCGCGGCTTCTGCTACCAACGACCTTGCTACTCTGGGGGCTGAGCTTCAAAACACCTATGTGGTTGCCGTGACAGAGCTTGTCAATCAGCAAGTCATTCAGGAGCAAACGGGTGCCGACTTCCTCGAGCTGCAAGAGGCTTATGCTGCCCTCGAGAAGTTGTATGAGGGCGAGATGAAAAGGCTCAAACTCTCCCGAGTTTCACAAGTCGCACTAACGCGGCGAGAGACTCAGGTTGAGTGTGCAACTAAACTCAAGAAGCTTCGGCGTCACGTAGAGGACCAAGAAAAAGTCGATCCCATTATTCAGGAGTACTCCCAAGCTAAGGGTACTCTGGAATGTGTGCGGTTCATAGTTGCAGAAGACGGCTCTATGCCTCCTGGGATTATGGCAAAGCTCGAGGCGGATGTCGTGGAGCTTCAGGTGCAGTACGAAGCTATAGACATAACTGACCTGACACCTGAAGGTTTCGTCTTCCAGCCTTCATTCAACGAGCATGGTTCAAACTTAATTCGATCTGCTCCAAGGAGTTTGGAGGCTTCTGCTGAGGTCCAGCCTGCCACTCCAGCGACGACGAGAGTGTAGCTGTTCCTTTGGAGCAGCTTTCACAGTTTTCTTAGGATTTGGGTCGCCTGTCTTGTACCTCTTGTGTTCCTTTAGGGTAGTTGTCGTGTTTTTTTAGGATTAAGATATGCCTTATGTATCGGTGGTTTTGCTGTTATGTTCAAAAAAGATATATGTTTCCATATTTGTTCATCTGCTAGGTCGTTGTTATTTTCCTTGCAAACTTTTTTAATGCTGGTATATTTTGATAATAGAAATAGAGCTATAGCTTGGCGTATTTTCGCATAACACTTTGTTCGTAAATTTGTAGTTTAGTAAGCATGTTTGTCTATGAGAAAAACTTCAATCTCACAATGTTTATTTGGTTGGGAGCCGGAGTTCGGCTATTATTTTTTAATTCGTTAGAATATGTCGAAGTTATAAGTGGAAGTTTCTCTAACTCTTGTCCGAACTGAAAAACCACCCGATCAAAAGCCTGAAGGAGGCGACCTGCAGATTGCCCCTTCTGACGAATGATCTATCGACGAAAAATTTAGGTTTGTCAATACTCTCGGTTGGAGTATGCGAGTCGAGACTCGAATTTTGAGGTGAGACTTATGCTCAGACGTTGTAACTTTGCACACGTCCAATACTCTTCTTTAGGAGTACGCGAGTCGAAGCTTGGCTTTTTTTTAAAAAAGAGGCTTAAGCTCGAACGTTGTGACTTTTCACGTGTTCAGTACTCATCTTTAGGAGTACGCGAGATGGATCTCGGCTTTGTTAAAGGTCTTTGGAGCCATGACGAGTTATAGCTTGGCTTTAGTTTGTAGTTTTTTGAAATTTGTTTGTAAAGATGTAGTTAGTATAGTTAGGTGTGTTAATACTGTAAAAGGCGCCAAGGCTGACTCGGATATCGATGAATCTGTAGGAAAAAATAATTTTTATTAAGTGAAATAGCTGCACCCAGTGGGTTGCCTACGTACCCTGATAACAGGGATCAAGCCATGTCATAGTTCACGGTACAAAGGAACCTAAGAATAGAATCTCTAAAGTTTGGTGGCATTCCAAGAGTGAGGGATCGGTGTTCCGTCCGGAGCTTTTAGTTCGTATACTCTAGGTTTGACTATCTTGGACACTTCGTATGGGCCTTCCCACCAAGCTCCCAGTTTACCTGTGTTTTCATCCGCCGTGTTCACGTAGGTCATTCGTAAGACCAAGTCTCCTTCTTTGAATCATCTCTGCTTGACGCCTTTGTTATAGTATCATTCTGTGGTTTGTTGATAGGTGTGTATCCGATATAGTGCTCTGTCTCGGATCTTTTCGACGTCGTCAAGAGAATCGAGGAGCATGGCATCGTTAATGGCTTTATTTTCTGGCAACTTATTTCGGCGTAAACTGAACACTGCTGCTTCGGATGGTGCTAGGGCTTCGATTCCGTGGGCCAAGGAGAATGGTGTTTGATTGGTAGACTGCCGATGTATAGTTCTATAGGACCATAAGCTGCCGTCCAGCTCATCCACCCAAAGTTCTTTTTTAGAATCGAGTCGTTTCTTCAGTCCGTCGACTATAGATTTGTTAATGGCCTCGGCCTGCCCATTTGCATGCGGGTACCTCGACGTGGAATGGTTTAGCCGGATATTCCACCTGTAACATGGGAAATAAGTAGCTGGTTAGTGTAAATTAATGTATTTGTCGGGGGTGTGGCTGTTTTGCCGTCCACCTGTCGCAGAAAGCCTTTACTATTTTTGCACATAAATTGGTGCCATTATCCGTCATGATTTCGTACGGGATGCCGTGCTGGCTGATTATGTTTTTCCATATGAAGTCTTGTACCTGCAACACTCATATATAACGTAGGTCGTTAATGACCCTGTGCATAGGGATCATTGTGTCGAACTAAGAGTCTGTGGTGTTTGGACACGAAACCTCTTTTGCTTTGACCGCTGTGTACGATTGTGCTTCAACCCATTTGGTAAAGTAGTCGATCATTACTAGCAGGAATTTTTGCTTGTTCCTTGTGACTGGAAAAGGTCCTACTACGTCCATACCCCATTTCATGAATGTATAGGGGTTTGTTTGAGCGTTTAGCGGTTTGGTGGATGCATGGTTAGTTTGTCTATATCGCTGGCACATTTCACATCGCTTGGCAAACTCCTGGCTATCATGCAGCATCTTTGGCCAGTAGTGTCCGTGCTTCTTTATGCGTAAAGCCAGGTAGCGCCCGCTAGAATGGCTTCCGCCGGCTCCTTTGTGGAGTTCGGCAAGGACCTGCTGCACATCGTCTCTGTTGATGCACTGTAGAAGGATTCTGGAGGCGGATTGTTTGTAGAGTTGTTCGTCAACGATGGTCTATCTCGCTGCTTTGACTCGAATTCGTCGTGCTGCCCATTTGTCTTTGGGCACTATTCCTATAAGAATGTAATCTTTTATCTCTGTTCGCCAGTCGGGTTGGACTTGCTGGTCTTGCTCTCGTTCGAAGGAAACTAGCTCGTCGATGGCATTAGCCATCATGGTGGTGATACTTGGTGAATTTATGTTCTCCATCGGGATGGTTCGCTTTAACTCAAGCTCATTGGTGGAAGCCATGTTGGCCAGCGTGTCGGAAAACTAGTTTTCGGTCCTAGGAATTTTGGTGAGCTCGAAGCTTTCGAACTCGCTTGCCTTCTCTTGAACCATTTGGTGGTATTGCAGCATTCGGTCGTTCTTTGCGGCATATTCTCTGCTGAATTGGCTGGTGACGAGCTGGGAGTCGCAGAAGGCGTGTATGCGCGAAGCGCCGAGGTTCTTTGCAAGTCGTAGCCCTACTAACAACGCTTCATACTCTGCCTCGTTGTTGGACCCTTCAAATTTTAACCTGAAAGCTTGTTCAAGTACTTCTCCAGTGGGTGATTCGAGTTTGACACCTGCACCTGACCCTTACTTCCTTCGTGATCCGTTAACATAAAGGTTCCGCACGTCTGGTGATGGTGCGATATGTGCTTCGGGTGATATTTCGGCAATGAAATCTGCAAGAACCTGGGACTTTGAGCATGTTCGATTTCGATACTCCACGTCGTATTTGCTAAGCTCGACTGCCCATTTGGTCAATTTTCCGGATTGGTTTGGGCTATGGAGGATAGTGGCTGGTTACCGAGTACGACGATGGTATGCGACTAGAAGTACGGTCGTAGTTTCCAAGCTGCGAATACTACTACTAGTGCTATATTTTCGATGGGTGGGTACCGTGTCTCGGCGTTGTTGAGCGACTTGCTGATGTAGAAGATCGATTTCTGCTCTCCTTGGTTTTCCTTTATGAGGATGCCATTGACGGTTGCCTCGAAGACTGCGACGTATAGGTAGAGGATCTCGCCGTCCTCTGGTTTGGCGAGTACAGGTGGTGTAGTTAAGTATGATTTCAGCTCTTCGAATGCGATATCTGGTACTTCTGATCCCGCTCAAAACACTTGTTTCCTTTGAGGATTTGGTAGAAGGGTAAGCTCTTATCGGTGGATCGGGAGATGAATCTGTTCAGCGCGGCAATGCGACCTGTGAGATTTTGTACTTCCTTTTTTGTCCGCGGTGCTGGCAAGTTGAGGATGGCTCCGATTTGCTTGGGGTTCGCTTTAATCCCTCTTTTCGTACGATGTACCCTAAGAATTCACCAGATGTGACTCCAAAGGTACACTTGGTCGGGTTAAGTTTCATTCCGTAGAGGTTGAGTGTTTCGAAGCACTTCTCCAGGTGTTGGATGTGGTTGCTGGCCTTGGTGGACTTAACGAGCATATCGTCAATATAAACTTCCATAGACATGTCGATCTCACTGGCGAACATTTTGTTCACTAGGCGTTGGTATGTTGCGGTATGTTGCTCCTGCGTTTTTAAGCCCGAAAAGCAGTTTTTTCCCGATCTGCGTGATGCAGCATGATCTGGTTGTACCCTGAAAAGATATCCATAAAAGTTAAGAGTTTGTTACATGCCGTAGCTTCCACCAGTCTGTTTATGTGAGGTAGGGGAAATTGTCTTTGGGACACGCCTTGTTGAGGTTGATGAAATCGATGCATACGCGCCACTTGCCGTTCTTCTTCTTAACGACGACGGGGTTGGCCATCCATTCCGGGTACTTCACCTCAGCAATTGAGCCGGCCTTTAGGAGTTTCTCTACCTCGTCATTGACTGCCTAGGAGCATTATGTTCCGAGCTTGCGGCATTTCTGCTTTATCGGTTTGTATCTTGGATCCACGTTTAGCTCGTGGCAGGTGATTGATGGGTCGATACCCTTCATGTCGTCCATGGTCCAAGCGAAGGTACTAACGTTCTTCTTTAGTAGTTTGATTAGCTTGGCCTTGATAGCTTCATCCAACTCTTTCCCAATTCCTGTAGTTCGGCTCGGATGTTCGGCATGAATACTAATTTGTTTGACTTTGTCGAGTTCTAGTGTGGAGTTATAGGTCGACAGTGGGCTTGTGATTTTATCTGACACCTGCAAGGTTCGTGTCCGGTGCTTTGTCAAGAAGCAAGTTCGGGCTACGCATTGATTTCATCTTACGGTCCATGTCCCTCTATCCGTTGTAAACTTGATGCATTGGTGATAGGTCAACACCGCTGCTTTCATGGAATAGGGCCACGGTGTACCTAATATTACGTTAAATGCCGAATCCTGTTCCATAACAACGAATTTTACTATCTGGGTGGATCCTCCGGCCTCAACGGGCAACTTGATCGTTCCGGTGGAAGAAACGATTTTGTCGCTGAAACCCGTAAGTGTTTTGTTACCGTCCTTGATCAGGTCGGCACTGATTCCCATGTTATCAAGTGTTCTTTTTGAAAATGATATCCACCGAGTTACCTGTATCAATAAGTATTCGAGCTACTTCCGTGTTTGCGATGACTAGTTCGATGACTAGAAAGTCGTTGTGAGGTTGACTTAGTCCCTTTAGGTCGTCATCTCTAAATTCGAGTGGCTGAGAGGTCAGCGCGATATCAGTTTGCTCTTTCTGCGCAGTGACAACTCGTCGCTCAGAGTTTCGGATAGATCGTACAGAGTCGTTGTAGGAGACTAAGCCACCCATGATCACGTTGACTCGTCTTCTCGGTAATAATCCCTCTTTAGCTCAGTCGTCCGGGCTATGATATCTTGTTCAAGTGGGAGGTGCCATGTCGTCGCTGGTATGCGAGCCTTTTTCTCGAACTGTGCTGACCTGATGGGCCTTGTCCTTCGTGGATGAATTGTGCCACAAATTTCCGCCTCATCGTCGATCATTATTCCTGCTTCTGCTAGTATTAATCTTCCCATCCTGAAATTTCTTTAATAAGAGAGCTTGTAAGTGGCGGCAGTCCGCGGTGTTGTGTCCAGTTCGCTTGTGGAAGTCGCAGTACGCTTCCGAATCGTTATCTGAAGGTGGAGGTTGGTCAGTGTGTTTCTCTCTATCTGTGATCACGTAGGTCGCGCGTCCCCACCTATCTCTTGAACAGTGCTGCCTAGGTTCTCGAGGGATTTCATCCCTATCTCGGGTAGGTTTCGTGACGTGGTGGCTTTTGAACATCGCGGCGTGCTCTTCCTCTATCTCGATAAATTTGTTAGCTCGGTGAAGTGCGTCCTCTAGCGTTTGCGGAGGGTTGATGAGAAACTCGTCCTTGAATCTTGACTTGAACCATAGGGCCTTTCGCAGGGCGGCGATCGCTCCTTCATCGTTGATCACGATACGAGCTATGACTCCTTTGAACTTGTCAATGAAATCTTTTAACGATTCGTCCTCCTGTTGGGACAGTGTCCATAGGTCGGTTGTTGAAGCTTTATTTGCGATATACATCGAGTAGTGTTTGATGAATACAGTTGAAAGTTGTTGAAAATTGTTGATAGTTCCAGGCTCCAAACGGGGGAACTAGTCCAACTCCGAACCTGACAAGTTTTCAACGAAAAGTTGGCACATACCTGCATCTTGTTCTTCTGCGGAGAACTGGGCTCGTGCCATAGCGATTGTGAAGGCTGTTAGGTATTGAACCGGGTCGCTTCTACCGTCATATCCTGTAAATTTGATTTATCAAAGTGCCGAACTGAGACGTCAGTAACTCTCCTGGAGAACAGGGTTCTCTGTGTTTCTTCGATGGCGCAAAGGATGTCGAGGGCCAAGTTGGTGGCCTGGTGTACCTGCGAACTCATGATTTTCAACTGCTCACGGATATTCAGCATCTCGGTATCTTCGGTTGTGCTTCTGAATCTGGTCGCGTTCGTGTAATCTGTCCGACCATGGTTCCCGTTTGATGTCTCGGGTGTTTGGCGAGATGCTCCGAATAGATCTCGGTTGATTGTGCATGCATCTCTTTCCTTGGTGGACGCGGTGATGCCGTCCAGCTGTGCCCTCAGGTTCTGGCACTATGCTCTTAGTTTAGTGTGTTTCCGCCTTATGTTCTTTTATCTGGTTCAGTAGGTCCTGCATGGTTATTTCTGGGACCTCGTTTTCATGGTCAGATTCCGTTCTGTCCACTCGATCGTCTCTGTTTCCTGCGTCGATGGTAGATCCATCGAGTCCTTTTTCAGTTGATCCCGTGGTCATTGCTCTGGTTGATTATTCCTGCAAGGAAAAAATTACGAGATTGTCTAGCTATTTCCCCACATTCGGCGCCAACTGTTGAATCAAGACTTAACAATTAGGTTTAGGTCTTTGATCTTGTGGGTAAAAGGCTAGAGTAATCTTATGAAGAATTTCATATATCATTTAGGAGTAATTACATGGGTATTTATAGTAGAAATACATGCTTAAAACTCTAATTACATAGATTAACCTAATGGGCCTCGAGCTGGAAGGCCCAACTCGTCAGATCGGCCCATCTAGGTTTTGCCCTTCTAAGCCCCTTTCTCCTTTTGATGTCGGCGTCCATCTGGACCTTAAGTCGAAATGGACTTTTTGGGTAGGTGCTACACCTGGTATCAACATTATTTAAAATATGATCGTCTACAAATATTTTTAACAAATAACAATAATAAATTTTAAATGTTAGCTCAACCATATATATATATATATATATATATTACGTTTAAAACTGAAATTAAATAGAATAGTTTATATTAAATATGTAAATTAGACCATTGGTAAGGGGTACAATATAGTTATATTGCACCAAACTAATTATTAACCACCAACACCGATTTTTCGTATTAGAACATTAATAGTGATTATAAATTAATAACTTTTGAAAAACATTAATTAAAATCTTAAAAAATTCATTTGTACTTAATACTAAATTTATTCGATAAAGATATAGAAACATATTATTCAACCACTTCGTTATGGAAATATCGATCTTTGAATATAGATATATAAACTATTTATGTTAGCTTGACGAAATGAGTTAATGTACCTAATTTCGGGAATATGAAAATATATACCAAATAAAATCTTAACAATATTATTGTTAAGATTCTATAATAAAATGTTATGTGCACAAATTCAATTTTCTATATTCGAACAAAAGATAATTTAATATATTATTATATGTCGATAAGATTTTATTGTTTGGAGATCTAAGTTAGGTTTTCATTTTATACTATAAACAAAGCAATATTCATTGAGTGTTTTTAACCATTCTATTTTATACGTTAAAACGTTTCTTAACCTGAGAAGTACGTGTTCGATTCGAGTTTTTATGATTCTATTTTAAACCAATAACGTTCTTCATTTTCAATCTTTATCTTTGACTTTGGTCAATTAGTAATATACACAATATATTTTTCGGATGTCTATATAGATATTCCAATATTCGACTTACAATATTTACACCCACGATACAATTCTTTATCTTATATTTTTATCGTTATATTGTTGTTGTTTATATTTTTGTTTTATAATTCCATTTTTTGTGTATGTTGTTTGAATTTCAATTGTAAATAATATGTTTTTTATTTGTCTATAGATAATGTGTCTTCTTTGTAACATGAATGACAAAGTTGATGAAAACGAAGACAATGGCAAAGGGAAATCCCCATTTGTTGCTGAATTGAAGGTATCTTGGATATCTTCATATATTTATTGATTTCTTTTGTAGATGAAATGAAATTTATAGTATATATATATATATATATATATATATAAATATATATAAATATAAATTTGACTTATTTATATGGATCGAATGCATTTTTTTATAATCAAGTAGAGTCTTATATTAATATTGTACTATTTCAATATGACTGTATGTATCTCTTACAGCAATTTTAATTCTTAGTTTTCCAGCAAAAAATATAGATCGAAAATGTTATACGTGTATAGTAATTTACTTTTATATTCAAGTATAATTTTAAAAATATTGTAAAACTGGGCAGGAAAACGATCAAAATGACATTGTCATGAAAGAAACTCTTCCACACTACTCTATGGTATAGACATCTTTTTATCGATTTAATTTTTATCTACCTATGTTAGTATTAAATTCATGATATATCAACATTTAAAGAAATCGTTTTGTTTTCAACTATTTCGAATTAGACAACCAAAAGGGTATCAGTCATAAGTCCCGAATAACTTCAACTACTGGCTAATGTAACAACCGCGGTCAAACGATCAAAGAAGGAACAAGATGCGCATTACAAGAGATGTATCGAACGTATTAAAGAATATCAGAGTGCCTATGAAAAACCTGAAAAACTAAGAATTAAAATTGCAAAGAGAGATGCAAAAATATATTTGCTCTATCTTCTAGTTGGTTTCCATGATTTTGATATCACAAGAGAATTGGATCATCAAGAAGGAAAAAAAGAAGTAATTGAAGGTTTGCTTAAGAAGGTTGTGATTTCCGATCTTGATTATGATATGATGAGAATTCCAAAACATAATTAGTATTATTTATTAGTTTTCCTTATTATTGTTTTTCTGTTTTAATATTTTTAATTTGGATTTTATGTTTTTTTTTAATTAATAATATTATGGGATCACTATATTTGGATTTGCTATCTAATTATGCGATAGATTTGTGTAATATATCAATCGAAAACTACAATCAAATTTGAACATCACTATATTTGCATTTGCTAATAATAATATTGATATTTAAATTTTTATATTATTTATTCAGAAATTTTACTTCGTTAAGACCAAAAATAGTTTACGTAATATTAAACCCTAACGAAATATTGACCCTTCTATATATATGGAATGTATAGATATATCCGACTAGAATCAATAGAGTAACGAAATATTTACCCTTATATATATATATATATATAATATAGTTTAAATATTGATGGTTTAAAATTATAACATGAATAATATTATAAGTTGTAAATTCATACGAATATTTTAGAATTTGAATATATAGTGAATAATGAATAATATTGAATATATTGTAAATTTCACCTTAATTTTTTTATTCGGTTATTATAATATCTTAACAAACAAGTCAATTTATGCTATTGTTCTTTTCTTATAAAATGTTAAATTTATTGATCAAGCTCATATGAGTTCACTGTACAAAAAAAAATGAAAGAATAAGAGAGTAGTTGACTAAAACGAGTAAAAGAATATGCTATTATTCATTGAGTGTGTATTAGATTATAATAGGTATTTAGCTTAAATATCGTTTGGATTTTATTTCAAGTTCTCTATATTTTAGGTAAGAAATGCTATACACTAATATTATCTATATACGTATAACTAAATAATATTTATTTGTAAGGAAATATAGTTAAATATACTAATATTTTTAAAATTTTGTTTCTTTAGTTAAGACATAGCTTAACTACCAATAAAACAATCTACTAGAATTCACTTATATTCGGAAATATTTTATAAGGTAATTATCTTTTATATTATAGATTTTCTTTGAATTTCTTTAATATTTAAGGTAACTAATGATATTCACTAATATTCTCTGTTTTCCTATAACTAAATTAAATATTTAGTTATAGGAGTAATCTTATTAAATATGTAGATGACTTTTATGTTACATTAGGTCTAATTGAATATTTTCATTTGTCGTTTGTATACTATGAATAATATATATTTAATACGTTTTGCATATTTTATAATTGTATTTAATATAGATTCTATAAATGATATTTTATCTATCTCTTAAAATGTATTTAAAAAATAATTAGAAAAATTACAATATATGAAATCCACAGTTAAGGTAACTAACAATATATTCCGATATTCGTTATACCTTCAACCTAACTTTAACGAGATTTTAGTAAACATAATTCTATCAATATATATAAATAGATGTGCGGGGTAAGTATATTCATTCATTTTTCTTTCTCGCATATTTAACAAACATAATTTATGTTGATACCAGGTTTGGTACCTTCTCTGAAATCCCATTTCGACACAAGGCCCAGCTAGGCGCCGACATGGAGAAGAAGATGGACCCAGGAAGACAGAAGCTAAATGGGCCG